>RPOG01000382.1:314643-387605 GCA_008086565.1 Thalassoma bifasciatum
CTCTCTCTCTCTCTCTCTCTCTCGCCCACGCTGCTCCCTGCGTGACGCAAATCCGCGCGTGGGCGGACACACGGGGCGTGGGAGGCTTTCTGCACGGAATACCAAACACAGGCAGGTTCAACACCCACAGAGACACAGAGACACAGCAGTTTGCGCACTTCATGTTCCAAACTCGATTATTACGGCTGAGATTATTCTGATTATTTCATTATTTGATCTGAACTGTAAATATTATCAGAGCACAAACTCTGAGGAAGAAGAAGAAGAATCAGAGTTAATCTTTGAGCAGGTGAACACCTTTAAATATTCCTCTGAGGGAGGGAAACACGCTTCACTTCTACACATAAATGTTTTTAATCTTTTATTTATTAACACAGGAGCATCTTTCTGCACCTGGTGGATCCACTTTAACTTCACACTTTTAAATCCACAACATTTCTCTGAACTTCACTATTACATGTATCCTGTTCTCTTAAAGGGATAATGTGACATTAAAGGGACAGTGGGGACTTTCTGAATCATCAAGAAAAAGTCTCAAATCCAGATATTTCTCTGATTATAATCCTCAATTTAAATGAGATTACCAGCACTAGAATACGTTATTTTTAAACACTAATTACTAATTTTAAAGGCTAAAACATGAGCTAAATGCTAAAACAGGAGCTAAATGCTAAAATATAAGCTTTTGGTAAAACACAAAGCCTAAAGGTTGGAGCCAATTGCTAAAAAACAAGCTGTAGGCTAAAAGAGAAGCCAAAAGCTAAATGCAAGCTAAAAGCCTAAAGTTTGGGGCTGAAAGCTAAATTTTAAAGCTAAAAGCTAAAATACAAGCCAAAGGCTAAAATGCTAGCTAAAGGCTTAAATGTGGGTATTAAGGCTAAAGGTTAGAGCCAATAGATAAAATGTGAGCTAAATGCTAAAATGTGGGCTAGTGGCTAAAATGTTGAGCTAAGGGCTAAAATGTGGGTTTGAGGCTAAAATGTTGAGCTAAGGGCTAAAGATTGGAGCTAAGGGCTAAACTGTGGGCTAATGGCTAAAATATTGAGCTAAGGGCTAAAATGTGACTTTAACGCTAAAAGTTGGAGCTAGTGGCTAAAATGTGGGTTTAAGGCTAAAGATTGGAGCGAATGGCTAAAATGTTGAGCTAAGGGCTAAAATGTGGGTTTGAGGCTAAAATGTTGAGCTAAGGGCTAAAGATTGGAGCTAAGGGCTAAACTGTGGGCTAGTGGCTAAAATATTGAGCTAAGGGCAAAAATGTGACTTTAACGCTAAAAGTTGGAGCTAGTGGCTAAAATGTGGGTTTAAGGCTAAAGATTGGAGCTAATGGCTAAAATGTGGGCTAATGGCTTAAGATGGAGCTAAGGGCTAAAATGTTGAGCTAAGGGCTAAAATATGGGTTTAAGGCTAAAATGTTGAGCTAAGGGCTAAAATATGGGTTTAAGGCTAAAATGTTGAGCTAAGGGCTAAAATATTGAGCTAAGGGCTAAAATGTTGAGCTTAGGGCTAAAATATTGAGCTAAGGGCTAAAATGTTGAGCTAAAGGCTAAAATGTGGGTTTAAGGCTAAAGATTGGAGCTAATGGCTAAATAACAGGCTAAAGGTTGGAGCTAAATGCTAAATAACAGGTTAAAGGTTGGAGCTAAATGCTAAATAACAGGCTAGAGGTTGGATTTTATCAGATAAATGCATTTATTGTTTTTTTTGTTTGTTTTTCTGACTTTCTTTCTAAAATATTCTGAGAAAATAGCAAAATAAAAATCCAAAGACTTTAAACTCTGAACTAAATTTTTGTGTTTGGAGTTTTTGTCACAAACCAACACGTCAGAGAAAAAACATCTGTATGCAAATCCTGGATTCAGAGTGAGAATCAGAGGTGACGAGAGAAACTTTTCTGTCTGTGTCACACGTCAGGACTTTCCATAAGTTCAGGGACTGTAAAGGTCAGAGGTCACGGCCAAAAACAGACGTTAATATTCGGCGTCTTTGTCGTCTGCACGCCGTCGTTTCCGCTCCGTCTGATTCTCCATCAATGAGCTATTTTAGGGAACGAGGCCAGACGCCACCGGCTCGACTCCCCAGGGACAAAACCGGAGAGACTTCTGTCAATCCTCACCCCCCCGCAGCCTCCACCCGATTTACACTCGCAGCTGCACACGCTCAGTTCGTCTTCAAAAACACAGAGAAAGAGAAAACCAGTGTTTGCAGAGAGAGAGTGTGTGTGTTAAAGTGTGTGTGTGTGTGTGTGAGGGGGTGGATGGGTGGGACGGCTTTTTTCAGATCCTCTAATTAATTTCAGAAGGAGACTAAAACAAACATCAAAGCCAAACTTTGGATTATTCTAGATTATAAAACCAACAGTAAAAGGTAAAGTTAGTTTTTACTAAAGGGACATTCCGCCTAATTCTGTCCTCTATATATAAATCACACTATGTTTTTTTAAAGCTTATAACTGAAGAACCATAAGGTCAAAACTCATCAGTGACACCTCGTTTGAAAGATTAAAATCTCTAGTTTCAGAAAATGTTATGTTTTAATACGTGGCTAAAGTCCAACACCTTTCTTATCTTCGTTTTTTAGAACAATTTTTGAGAACTTTGACCTCAAACAGGTAGGACGTCCGAGTTGTTGTCATCACGTTCCATAAAATTACGTTTTGTTGGTGAAGAAAACGAAAAACAAACGAAGGTGTTGGTGAAATATAAGAGGTTAAACATCTTATTTCTGCCTCGCAAAGCCTGAACTTTTTATGCAAATCATAATGATGTGTTTTCCAAACGCACACATGGAGCAGGTAGGCAGGTAGGATTCCTAACCGCCCACCTTCAGCCTCTAAATCCTGTGTGTGTGAGTGTGTGTGTGTGTGTGTGAGTGTGTGTGTGTGTTATGCAGATATGACCTTCTTATAGCGCTCCCATGGATCAGCCTCTGAGCAGACGGGGATCGAATCAGATTCACTAAAAACAGAGAGAAGAAGAAATATCAGTTCAGTATCTCTGACCTTCATCCTCACACACACACACACACACACACACACACACATAATATCTAACTAGAACAAATTAAAGCGAGAGCGCCGGCAGGAAATAGGATGTCCACCCACACTGTGAGGCAGGTCGACACCCAGGCTGCCTGTTCCCACAAGTCCCAGTTCCCCAGTTTAGAAAATCTTCCTGGGTTTGTGGAGCGTTTGTTTACATCACCCCGACCAAAAGTCGCTTCCAAATGTTTGTTTGATTTTCCTGACTCAAACTTTGAGAGCAGAAGTTTCATCAATCATTTTTTTCTCTCTCTCTCTCTCTCTCCTCATGCATGATTTGATTTAATTTATGCACACATTCATATTTCCCTGCACTTCTTCTGATCACTTCCCCCCCCCCCCAAACGCCACCACCCCCTTCCTCATCCTTCAGTCCTAAAAATATTAAAAACCGCCAAGAGCAAGAGTTACAAGGTTTTCACACGACGGCAGCAATCTGCTTTCATGTCGACCTGTCAATCATCGGCGCGGAGTAGGCGTCACTTTTTATTTTTTGTGTGCGTGTGTGTCCTCCCCTCCCCGTCAAAACCCTCCAAACAGAGGATGTATCTCATTTGGCGAGGAGCCTCTTCATATTTCACTTTTCAGGAGACGCCTGTTCGTTTAATTTCTGCAGCGGCGTGCCTCTCTCTCTCTCTTTTTCTTCTCCTTTTCTTTTCCCTGCAACTTCTTCTTCTTCTTCTTCCCCCCCTGGAGTAGAAACACATTTCAATGACACGCCCACGCCTGGGCCTGTCAGCCCCTCGCCCTGTCAGAACGCCCACGCTGCTCTGCTCCCCTTCTCCCTCCCTCCCTCCCCTCTGTCTCCTCCTTCCCACCAACCCACATCCTCAACACTTTGCGCTCTAAAAAAGCAGCTCTTTTCATCCAAGTTCCTCTTTTGCAAGGAGAGGGAGTTTTTTTTTTTTGTCTTTCTTTCTTTCTTTCCTCCTCCTTGTTGTCTCGCCGTACTAAGTCAGAGGTCCGCCACCATCACGAACAGTACCTCACAGGGAAAAGTAAACCTCCCTTATACCCAATGTCCTACTGACACTACGGGTTTTCGTCGTCGTCGTCGTCGTCGTCGTCGTCAACCACGGAGGATAACAGCAGGGGACCCGGTGCTGTGATGCCGTTTTTGGGTGCGTCTGCGGAAACTCTGCCCGCACCTACTCCCTCCTTTTTTACAACACTTTAGATTTTTTAGACAGGTCTCTCTTCACCTTCGTCGGCTCGTCCAAAAGAAAGATAATTTCGTGTAAAACAAAATACTACGGCATACTCCGGTGTCGAACACACTTAGACACACACACACACACACACACACACACACACACACACACATTGCACAGCCTCCCTGGTTAGCAGAGTCTTACTTTGTGTCTGTTGAGAAAGTGTGGGATGGTATGAGCGGCTTATGTCTGACTGAACACGTGTGTAGCTGCGTGGGCGAGGAGTGTGTATAAGGGCGATGTGTGTGTGTGTGAGTGTGTGTGTGTCTTTGCACACAGATTACACTGGTGTGGGCGTTTTGGGCAAGGATGTGTGTGGGCGTCGTGAGCGTAGGCGGAGGTTATGTGACATACAGATAGAGACTGCAGTGTTCCTGCAGTGTGTTTATGTGTGTGAAACTTTACTGCAGCTTTAAGCAGCTATAGGGGCCCTGCCAACGTCTCCAACGCCAGCGAGGAAATCTGCTGCTTTCACACTCCGCTACTACCACTTAAGTCCAAACACGCCGCCGCCGCCGCCACCGCCACGCCACCCAGATACAGTCTGGACGAGCGTCAGGTCCAGGAGCTGATTAGAGATCAGCGACGACTTCCCCAGGGAAACAACATTTCCACCAGGAAATGAGGAAAACGTCCAAAAGTTGCTCTCAAGGGGAAATAAGGAGCAGAAAATGAGCATTTACGACTAAAATTAAACTTTAAATCTTCAATATTTGGACTAGAGGTCAAACAGGTCACTTATTAACACACTTTATAAAACTGCAACAAATAATTCTGCTCCTGGATTCTCTGTATTAATAAAAAAATATCATAATTTCATAATTTAATTAATTTTTTTGGACTTTTTGCTCAGAACTTAATGCAGTATGTCAAAAATTTGGTTTATTTTCTAAACATATTGACTTATTACCTTTAAATTTTCTACTTTTCATCCAAAAAAATGACCAAAAAAGTAATTTCTAGAGAAAAAAATGTCTTTTAATTTTGACTATTACCTTAAAACTCAGACTTTTTATCAAAGAATTAGATGTGATATCTAAAAATTAGGACTTTATTGTGAAAATTTGATGACTTTTTATTTCAATATTTGACCTTTTGTCTAATAAATTTCACTTTTCATTCAAATATTTGATTTTTTTTTTGTATTTGAATTTTGACTTTTATGATCTTTTATACAAAAATAAAAGCCCCAAAAAATAATATGTGGGAAAAAAATGTCATAATTTTACATTTGTACTACATCATCATAACTATTCACTCAAAATTCAGACTTTTTATCATAGAATTGAATGTAGCAGCTCAAAATTATGAATAAATTATCTAAAAATAGTGACTTTTAATCTCAATATTTGACCTTTTTATCTCATAAATGTCACTTTTTATCTCATAACTGAGTTTTTATCTTGCAATTTTGATTATTAATCTGAAAATACTGCAGTTTTGTCAATATTTGACTTTTTAGCTCAGAATTTTATTTTTATATCTCAAAATTTTGATGTTTTCTCTCATTATATGACTTGTTATCCCAAAATTATAACTTTGTATCTTATCATTTATTATTTTATATCATTATATGGATTTTTTATCTCAAAATTTTTAACTTTTTATGTCATTATTTGACTTTTCATCTCAGAATCTTATTTTTCTATCTCAAAATTTTGATGTTTTATCTCATTATATGACTTGTTATCCCCAAATTTTGACTTTTAATCTCAGAATTTTAACTTTTTATCTCATTATATGACTTTTTATCTCATAATTTTATTTTTCTATCTCAAAATTTTGATGTTTTATCTCATTATATGACTTGTTATCCCAAAATTAAACTTTAAATCTTCAATATTTGGACTAGAGGTCAAACAGGTCACTTATAAACACACTTTATAAAACTGCAATTCACCTCAGAAATCTTCATCATGTGTATTATGTGAATAAGAGAATGTATTTTATCATTATTGTTACTATTACTGCTATCATTACACTATTATTATTGCTATATTATAGGAGCTATTGTTATACTTAAATTATAGAAGCAAATAACAAAAAGGAAGACTCATTATTTATTAAAATGTTGTTGATTATGGCATAAAAAAGGATTATTTCCAACGTTTTTTTGCTGTTTTTGCCACTTTCACCACAAAAAATGTCAAATTTTTCTTATCTCATTAACATATTTGTTACTATTCTTTGCACTTCTTGTACTTATATTTTTATCGTATTTTTCTAAAAATAAGACTTGCTCAGATTTCCGTTTTTTTTTGCAGTATAATCTCGAAACTACAACTCCCATGATCCTCTCTGTCGGCTTCATCACAATGTCATGGTACTAGTTTCTTTGTGTATAGAAGCTGTTTTCCTCCCCTTGTGTTATTTTAATTAGTTTGTAATGACACACGAAGCTCCTCATACTGTCGTGACCCCTTGACCTTTCACACTCACGTCGACGGCGGCGGCGGCGGCGGCTGTCGTCGGACTCTCCGTGACACGCGTTGACTCATCTCCTCTGAGGCGGCGTTGAGATCTGTGAAAAAGAGTAAAAAGAAAATGTCAAACAGCAGCTGTGCTCCTGATATTTAACTGAATTAATGACAGAGACAAAGTAGAAACTGAACAAAAAGCTTCATGGTTCAGGCCCAAAACTACATTTTTTTGCACATAAAAAATCAGAATTTCAATATTTTTACACAAAATTTAACTTTTCATCTCAAAATGTAGAGTTTTTATCTCATAACTTTGACTTTTAATCTTTTAATTTTTACTTTTTCTCATGATTTTGACTTTTGACCTCATCATACATTTGTCATTTAAGCTCAAAACTGTGATGAATTATCTCAAAATTCAACTTCTTTGACTTTTTGTATCATAACTTTTCATTTTGTAGTTGAAGCTTTTGACCCTTTGTCTTATAATTGTCACTTTTTATCGCAAATATGACAGTTAACTCAGAACTTTGGCTTTAATATTTCAAAATTTTGTCTTTATTTTCCCAAAATTTTGATTTTTTATCTCTAAGCTCAAAATGTTTGACTTTTTGTCTCATAAATTTGACTTTTCAGCACAAATTTCTTAACTTTTTAATTCAAAACTCAACTGTAAGCTCAGAATTTTGACTCATCTCAAAAAATACGACTTTTCTATCAGTATTTTGACATTTTATCTCAATGTTTTGGCTTCATAGTCTCAAAATATTACTATAAAAAGGCAAATATTACTATAAAAACTCAAATTTAGGTAATGAAAAGGCAAATATTAATATAAAAGGACAAATTTCTAAAATAAAAAGTCAAATATTACTATAAAAAGTCAAATTTCTGAAATAAAAAGGCAACTACTGACAATAAAAAAAGGAAATTTATGGGATAAAGGTCAAATGTTAATATAAAATGTCAAATTTCTTAAATAAAAAGGCAAATATTAATATCAAAAGATACATTTTAGGGATTAAAAAGTCAAATACTAATATAAAATGTCAATTTTCTTGAATAAAAGGCAAATATTTATGTCAAAAGGCAAATTTAAGGGATAAAAGAAGTCAGATATAATTATAAAAAGTCAAATTTAGGCAAATATTAATACAAAAAGACACATTTCTAAAATAAAAAGTCAAATATTACTATAAAAAAACAAATTTCTGAAATAAAAAGGCAACTGTTGATATAAAGAGGCAAATTTGAGGGATTAAAAAGTCAAATATTAATATAAAAAGTCAAATTTCTTAAATAAAAAGGCAAATATTAATATAAAAAGATAAATTTTAGGGATTAAAAAGTCAAATACTAATATAAAAAGTCAAATTTCTTAAATAAAAAGGCAAATATTAATATAAAAAGATAAATTTTAGGGATTAAAAAGTCAAATACTAATATAAAAAGTCAAATTTCATGAATAAAAGGCAAATATTTCTGTCAAAAGGCAAATTTAAGGGATAAAAAAAGTCAGATATAACTATAAAATGTCCAATTTCTGAAATAACAAAAGGAAATTTATGTGATTAAAAACTCAATATTCACTTTTCATCCCATAACTTTGACTTTTTATCCCAAAATAGAATCTCATCTGCTCGTATTTATCTGCAGTTTGTCTTTGCAGCTTCAAGTCTGGACATTTTGGGGAATTTTGTGCATAATTTTGTTGATGATTTAACCACTTTAAAAAAAGAGGAGCTGTCCAGTTATGATGCTGCTGAGAGTTTGCAGTGAGTCTGGTGTTAAAGTCGGGGTTTCCTCTCTCTCTCTGGTCTTTTCCTGCGCTGCTGCACCTTTAAAGACTGAGTGTGAAGCGCCGCTCGTCCCCGCTGACAGGCCGTGGGCTGACGTGAAGGGGATTTGCCCATTTTGGCCACGTACGGGCCTCAGCGACCCCTCGCCGCCCACGGCCTCCTCACACCGAGAGCTGTGCTGACGTCTGACATGTCTGCTATCTGCAGGCGGGGGCTGACGCTCCCTCACCACGACCACACGCCGCCGCCGCCACCGTCGACTCTGAGCTCATGTGAGGGTGTGATTAATCTGCTCGGTGCGTTAAATCTGGACCGAAAGGTCACAACTGCCTATCAGATCGACGGAGACGAGCGGCATCGGGGGAAAAAACCCCGCAGAGAGGAGAAGTGATGAAACAATGAGAGGAGCTCAGGGTGTGAGCAAAGTTGAGGCAGCTTTGAAGTGAAGCCACACATTCTGCATGATTATTGCTGTTAAGTTTTTGATCTGGAGCCAGCAGGCACGAAAAACAACAGCAGCTTGGGATTAGTCTCCCCCCCACTCACACGCCTACCTTTGCCAGCATAAGTCCCTGACTCAATTAGAAAAAAAACCTCTGCAACTTAGGGCTCCTCACGCACAAGTACCCACATCGGCCTGCCCACGTCCCTGCAGCTCATCGCTCCATCGCTTTAATCACAGCGGGGAGAAGGAACCGGGAGACGCACGTGTGAGCGTGACGTTAACGCAGACGCACGCGAACGTACAGGACAGAAACCTCTGATACAAAAACAAAACTAAAGATCTGCTCAAATAAAAACCATCATCTGACCTCTGCTCCTGCACGGGAACACGTGCAAATCAGGCTCAGATCCAAAAGTTATTATATTATCATGTCAAGATAACGGCACGAGCATTTAATCAATAATAGAAAAGACGTCTTATCTCTTAATTCTGACTTAATTATAACAAAATCTGGACTCGTTCTCATTACTTTGACTAAAACATCAAAAGTTTTTTGACTTTTTATCTCATTATATGACTCTATATCTTATAATTTTGACTTTTTATCCCAGAATTTTAAATTTGTATCTTATCATTTTTTATTTTATATCATTATATGGATTTTTTTTATCTTAAAATTTTGACTTTTTATCCAATTATTTGACTTCTCAACTCATTGTATGACTTTTTATCCCCAAATTTGGACTTTTAATCTCAGAATTTTAACTTCATATCTCATTATATGACTCATTATCTCAAAATTTTTGACTTATTTTAGCTCAGAATTTTATTTTTCTATCTCAAAATTTTGATAATTTATCTCATAATTTGACTTTTAGCTCAGAATTTTATTTTTCTATCTCAAAATTTTGATAATTTATCTCATTATTTGACTTTTTAGCTCAGAATTTTATTTTTCTATCGCAAAAGTTTGATAATTTATCTCATTATGTGACTTGTTATCCCAAAATTATAACTTTTTATCTCAGATTTTTAACTTTTTATCTCATTATTTGACTTTTTATCTCAGAATTTTATTTTTATATCTCAAAATTTTGATGTTTTCTCTCATTATATGACTTGTTATCCCAAAATTATAACTTTTTATCTCATTATTTGACTTCTCATCTCATCATTTAATTTTTTATCTCATAATTTTACTCATTTTCTCAAATTTTTAACTTCTTATCTCATTATTTTACTTTCAATTTCAGAATTTCGACTTTATATCTTAAAATTTGAATTGTTTAATCTCATTGTATGAATTTTCATCTTAAAATTTTGACTTTTTATCCACTTATTTTACTTTTTATCTCACATTTTTTACTTCCTAGCTCATAACTTTGTGGACATAATCACAAAGTTTGAACCTTTCATCTCATAATTTTAACTTCTTATCTCATTGTGTGGCTTTTTAATCTCACAGTTTTGACTTTTTATCTCATATTTGTGACTTTCAGATTAATGTCAGTGTCTCAGTGCAGTTTTGCTTTATTATAAATATCAACAACCTTTTAACTGTCGTAGAAAACAGGAGGAACATGTGTGTGAGTATAAGAGGAGGTTTTTTTCTCCCCACCTCTCTTTAGGAGATCAGCTGATGTGTCAGGGCCCTGCTGCTGGCTGCGGGGGCCGGAGGAGGCCCTGAGCCCGAGGGTGGGGCTGCAGCCGCTGGGCTCGGGGGCCGCCCACGCAGAGGCCTGGACGGGTGGGCGTCATCTATGGAGCGATTGATCCCAGCCACAGGGACACAGAGTCTCCCTGTTGTTGTCCTGCTCCTCCTGCTCCTCCTGCAGCTGAAGAAAGAGGAGAAACAAACTTCTCCTTCATGAAAGAAGAAACTCACACAGGAGAGAAGACGCCTGAGAGTCAAACACAGAGAGGAAAAATAAAACGTGAAGAGCTGGAGAACGACAGAGCGGGATCAGGCTTTGTCCTTTTGAAGTGCAGGAGGTGGGAGGAGGCTGTGGAGGAGGCGCCTGGGGAGGGAGAGGAGGGGGGGAAAGGTCACAGAGACACAGCTTTTACTCTTCATCGTACCTGCACACTCACAAGAAAACAGAAAGAAAAACAGAAAATAAGAAAGAGTTTGTGAAACTTTGGAAGCCTGAGACGCTGAAGGGTCAATGACAAAAAGATTTTCTAATAGATTTCAGTCGTTGACCAACATTTCAAAGATTTTAGGTTCATTATTTTTTAGTATTTTTAATTTGAGCACCCAAAAATGTCAGGTGGAGCAACCAAATATATGAAAATATATTTATATGTTCCTGTTATTTTTTCTGTGTGAAATTATTGGCAAGTATCTCTCAAGTGTCTGTAGTGACTCATACATTTTCATTTTGTGTGTTTCATTTCTTTTATTTGTGAATAAGATCAATAATTTGATGTTAAAATAACATTTCACATTATTACATTGGTTNTTTTAGGTTCATTATTTTTTAGTATTTTTAATTTGAGCACCCAAAAATGTCAGGTGGTGCAACCAAATATATGAAAATATATTTATATGTTCCTGTTATTTTTTCTGTGTGAAATTATTGGCAAGTATCTCTCAAGTGTCTGTAGTGACTCATACATTTTCATTTTGTGTGTTTCATTTCTTTTATTTGTGAATAAGATCAATAATTTGATGTTAAAATAACATTTCACATTATTACATTGGTTTTACCACCTGACATGGAAATTGTTCCAGTCACCAATGAAGTGAAAAAACCTTTTTTATCAGTATTTCAGAGAAATCTACAAACTTTTCCACTTGGTCACAAATGTCATTTGGGCTCCTCTGGCTGATGCAGTTTCCTGTTTCCTGTTTTATTCTCTTCACTTTAAAATAAAAGTCTAATGTTACGGTTGCACCACCCTGACATTTGACAAGGTGAAAATTACGGGACAAAAGTTTTTTACATTTCTCAANTTAAAATTCTTTTTATTTGCAAAGAATGTTTTATTTAAAAAGGTTCAAGCATAAAATAATGCCACTGTATTTTTAATTTCCATTTACAATAACTGACATTCAATTTTTAGAGTTTAATTACTGTGGATACTTGTCAGGACGGTTGCACCACCTGACATTTTGGGGGTTTGAGGAACCAAAACACAAAAAAACATGTTATATTTTAATAGTTTAAAGATGTGTTCAAATAACACAGGTTTCATAGAATAAAGAAATAGTCTGGATTTCTACGTCTTATTTGTTTTAGTCTTTGATTCAAAAATCTGGAAGTGAAAGTGTAACGTTAGAGACGAGGACGACGCTGACAGTTTTTCGTGGCCGGTGGATGGAGATGTTAATTTCCTGTCTTTCCCATAATGCCGCGTGTCGTTTTCTCTAAATGTGATTATGCAGACAGAATGGTGTGTAACGCGCCTGTAATGAGCTTAAGATGTTTNTAACTGACATTCAATTTTTAGAGTTTAATTACTGTGGATACTTGTCAGGACGGTTGCACCACCTGACATTTTGGGGGTTTGAGGAACCAAAACACAAAAAAACATGTTATATTTTAATAGTTTAAAGATGTGTTCAAATAACACAGGTTTCATAGAATAAAGAAATAGTCTGGATTTCTACGTCTTATTTGTTTTAGTCTTTGATTCAAAAATCTGGAAGTGAAAGTGTAACGTTAGAGACGAGGACGACGCTGACAGTTTTTCGTGGCCGGTGGATGGAGATGTTAATTTCCTGTCTTTCCCATAATGCCGCGTGTCGTTTTGTGTAAATGTGATTATGCAGACAGAATGGTGTGTAACGCGCCTGTAATGAGCTTAAGATGTTTAAAAACACACTGATTCACAGCTGCACGCTGAGGCAGCAGAAAGAGCCCGGAGACAACGACAAACATCAGGGTTACAACACCACACTGGGATAAAATAATATTCAATTATCTTCAAACGTTTATCAAATACAGAGTCTTAATCATGTTGATATCTCTTTATTATTCACACTGATCTATTATAATTCTGCTCCTGGATTCTCTGTATTTAAAAAAAAAATCATAATTTCATAATTTAATTAATTTTTTTGGACTTTTTGCTCAGAACTTAATGTCGTATGTCAAAAATTTGGTTTATTTTCTAAACATATTGACTTATTACCTTTAAATTTTCTACTTTTCATCCAAAAAAATGACCAAAAAAGTCATTTCTAGAGAAAAAAATGTCTTTTAATTTTGACTATTACCTTAAAACTCAGACTTTTTATCAAAGAATTAGATGTGATATCTAAAAATTTGGACTTTATTATGAAAATTTTATGACTTTTTATTTCAATATTCGACCTTTTATCTAATAAATTTCCATTTTCATCCAAATATTTGATTTTTTTTTGTATTTGAATTTTGACTTTTATGATCTTTTATACAAAAATAAAAGCCCAAAAAAATAATATCTGGAAAAAAAAATGTCATAATTCTACATTTGTACTACATCATCATAACTATTCACTCAAAATTCAGGCTTTTTATCATAGAATTGAATGTAGCAGCTCAAAATTATGAATAAATTATCTAAAAATAGTGACTTTTAATCTCAATATTTGACCTTTTTATCTCATAAATGTCACTTTTTATCTCATAACTGAGTTTTTATCTTGCAATTTTGCCTATTAATCTGAAAATACTGCAGTTTTTTGTCAATATTTGACTTTTTATCCCAGAATTCAACTTTGTATCTTATCATTTATTATTTTATATCATTATATGGATTTTTTATCTCAAAATTTTTAACTTTTTATGTCATTATTTGACTTTTTATCTCAAAATTTTATTTTTCTATCTCAAAGTTTGGTTTTTTTATCTCATTATATGACTTGTTATCCCCAAATTTTGACTTTTAATCTCAGAATTTAAACTTTTTATCTCATTATTTGACTTTTTATCTCATAATTTTATTTTTCTATCTCAAAATTTTGATGTTTTATCTCATCATATGACTTATTATCCCGAAATTATAACTTTTATATCTCATTATTTGACTTCTCATCTCATCATTTACTTTTTCATCTCACAGTTATTTTACTCATTTTCTCAAATTTTTGACTTCTGATCTCATTATTTGACTTTTAATTTCAGAATTTGGACTTTGTATCTTAAAATTTGAATTGCTTAATCTTATTGTATGAATTTTTACTTTAAAATTTAGACTTTTCATCTCCAAATTAGCATTTTTCATTGCCAAATTCTGACTTTTTATTTCAAAATTTGACGTATTATGGGCTAGAAATATTCCCCTCACCAGTCTGGACCACTGTGAAATAAGGGTAAGTGTTGTATATCAGAGACGATCAATGAAGCAGGTAAAATCAGGTGGATGTGTGTGTGTTTGTCTGACAGGTAACGTTACAGCAGAAACAGCAGAAACAGAAGAAGAAAGAGAAGAAAGAGAAGAAAGAGAAGAAAGAGAAGAAAGAGAAGAAAGAGAGAGTGTGGTGATGTTGGAGCGACCCTGACAGCTGTCCGCTCTCATCCGTCTGCTGCGTTTGCTGCGTTTGCTGCGTCTGCTGCAGGCTCCTCTCTGAGCGCTCGTCCTGTTAACACTACTGTAAAAACACACACACACACACTCACACACACTCGTTTACAACATCTGTCCTCCTGAAACAAAACTGCAACAAGATACAGACATTATTCTGATTATTCAACAACCTGTGAAGATGTTAAAGACGCAGGAAAACATGAAACTCAAAGTAAAAGTTATGAGAAAAAGAGTCAAATTAATGAGATCATTAGACACAGATACAGACAAAAAAAGGATATTTTGAGGTAAAAAATAGTTGAATGTATGGGATATAAAGCCAAATATTGACATAAATAGTCAAATTTCTGAAATAAAAAGTCAAATACTAATATCAAAAGGCAAATTTAAGGGATAAAAAAGTCAAATATTACTATAAAAAGTCAAATTTAGGTAATGAAAAGGCAAATATTAATATAAAAAGACAAATTTCTAGAATAAAAAAATCAAATATTAATATAAAAAGTCAAATTTCTGAAATAAAAAGGCAACTACTGACAATAACGACTTTATAATCTTTAAATTTTGACTCAAGAATCTTTCAATTTTGACTTTTTAAACTCATTATTATAACTTTCTATGCCATATTTTCAACTTTTAATCCCCACATTTACACTTTATTCTCATTACTATTTAAATATCATGCATTTTGACTTTATAATCTTTAAATTTTGACTATTTATCCCCTAAATTTTGATGTTATAATCTTTAAATTTGGACTTTTAATTGCAGATTTTCAACTTTTAATCCCCACATTTACACTTTATTCTCAATACTATTTAAATATCATGCATTTTGACTTTATAAATTTTAAATTTTGACTATTTATCCCCCAAATTTTGATGTTATAATCCTTGAAATTTTACTTTTAATTTTACATTTTCAACTTTTTATCCCCAAATTTACACTTAATTCTCACAACTATTTGAGTATCTGTAAATCTTGACTCTTAATGCCTTATTTTTGATTGTTACAATCTTTAAATTTGGACTTTTAATTGCAGATTCTCAACTTTTTATCCCCACATTTACACTTTTTCCTCAGAACTACTTGATAATCTTTCAATTTTGACTTTTTAAACTCATTATTGTAACTTTCTATGCCATATTTTCAACTTTTAATCCCCACATTTACACTTAATTCTCAATACTAGTTAAATATCATACATTTTGACTTTATAATCTTCAAATTCTGACTATTTATCCCCTAAATTTTGATGTTATAATCCTTGAAATTTTACTTTTAATTTCACATTTTCAACTTTTAATCCCCACATTTACACTTTATTCTCACAACTACTCTACCATCCTATAATTTGACTTTTTATCTCATAATTTTTTACTTCTTATCTCAAATTTTTGCTTTACTTTGAGTCAAAGAGCGTTGACAGATTTGCTGCTGACTCAGTTTCTGTGTCTGTAAAGTTTGTCAGAGTTTTTTTCTCCTGCAGGAGGGAAACACGCGTTCACATCGTTGGTATTTAAGGAAGAATGAGAGGAGATTTTAATCAACAAATCCTGCTTTTTCTCTTTTTCTCTCCTGGGATTATTGAGCTCTGAAAGCGCAGAGACAAACTGAATCATTTCCTCAAACGTTGGTTCTTTTTCTGTGTCTGTCTCTGAGGAGTTTGGGGTTAAACGGAGCAGCAGAAAGTTCTGATCTCCTGATCCTCCAGAGTCCAGGTGGACGGGAGGAGCCGGATTCTGCCAGGTCTCCTCCTCCTCCTCCTCCTCCTCCTCCGGGCGTCTGCCTCTCCTCTCAGCCGCTGCAGCAGGAGAAGGAGGAGAAAAGCAGCTAAAAATAGCCTCAGGTTGTATCTGGGCAGCTGTGAGCGAATAACAAACCAACCATCACTCCTGACACGGAGCCTACGAGCAAGGCAGCAGCAGCTTCTTCTCCTCAGACGAGCAAACGGTGCCAAGACGCTGAGTTTCATTATTTATATCTCTGCTGTTTTTTCTGCTTCTTTCACAGCAGATAGTCTAGTTTTTGAGGAAGCCTATTACTGTCCACCCACACACACCCATCAGTAGCAGGCGCACCGAGACCTCAATAACCCTACACACACACTCACACACACACACAGTTACACACACACACAGACGGGGTTAATCTATTTAACACTGTGTGCAAACTCAGAGAGCTACTGCCATCAAGTGGACGAGTCTGCACACGACAGAAACCAGGAGAAAATACAGAAGAGGACGAAGCTTTCTGCACATTTTACACCTGATGTTAAAAATAAAACAAAGCTGCAACAACATACAGACATTATTCTGATTATTCAACAACCTGTGAAAATGTTAAAGACGCAGGAAAACATGAAACTCAAAGTAAAAGTTATGAGACAAAGAGTCAAATTAATGAGATCATCAGACACAGATGGAGACAAAAAAAGGATATTTACAGGTAAAAAATAGTTGAATGTATGGGATATAAAGCCAAATATTGACATAAATAGTCAAATTTCTGAAATAAAAAGTCAAATATTAATATCAAAAAGGAAATTTAAGGGATAAAAGAGTCAAGTATTACTATAAAAAGTCAAATTTAGGTAATGAAAAGGCAAATATTAATATAAAAAGACACATTTCTAAAATAAAAAGTTAAATATTACTATAAAAAGACACATTTCTAAAATAAAAAGTTAAATATTACTATAAAAAGACACATTTCTAAAATAAAAAGTCAAATATTACTACAAAAAGTCAAATTTCTGAAATAAAAAGGCAACTACTGACAATAAAAAAAGGAAATTAATGATATAAAGGTCAAATATTAATATAAAATGTCAAATTTCTGAAATAAAAAGGCAACTGTTGATGTAAAGAGGCAAATTTGAGGGATTAAAAAGTCAAATATTAATATCAAAAAGGAAATTTAAGGGATAAAAGAGTCAAGTATTACTATAAAAAGTCAAATTTAGGTAATGAAAAGGCAAATATTAATATAAAAAGACACATTTCTAAAATAAAAAGTTAAATATTACTATAAAAAGACACATTTCTAAAATAAAAAGTTAAATATTACTATAAAAAGACACATTTCTAAAATAAAAAGTNAATAAAAAGGCAACTACTGACAATAAAAAAAGGAAATTAATGATATAAAGGTCAAATATTAATATAAAATGTCAAATTTCTGAAATAAAAAGGCAACTGTTGATGTAAAGAGGCAAATTTGAGGGATTAAAAAGTCAAATATTAATATCAAAAAGGAAATTTAAGGGATAAAAGAGTCAAGTATTACTATAAAAAGTCAAATTTAGGTAATGAAAAGGCAAATATTAATATAAAAAGACACATTTCTAAAATAAAAAGTTAAATATTACTATAAAAAGACACATTTCTAAAATAAAAAGTTAAATATTACTATAAAAAGACACATTTCTAAAATAAAAAGTCAAATATTACTACAAAAAGTCAAATTTCTGAAATAAAAAGGCAACTACTGACAATAAAAAAAGGAAATTAATGATATAAAGGTCAAATATTAATATAAAATGTCAAATTTCTGAAATAAAAAGGCAACTGTTGATGTAAAGAGGCAAATTTGAGGGATTAAAAAGTCAAATACTAATATAAAAAGTCAAATTTCTTAAATAAAAAGGCAAATAATTATGTCAAACGGCAAATTTAAGGGATAAAAAAGTCAAATATTAATATAAAAAGTCAAATTTAGGTAATGAAAAGGCAAATATTAATATAAAAAGAGAAATTTTTAAAATAAAAAGTCAAATATTACTATGAAAAGTCACATTTATTAAATAAAAAGGCAAATATTAATATCAAAAGATAAATTTTAGGGATTAAAAAGTCAAACACTAATATAAAATGTCAAATTTCTTGAATAAAAGGCAAATATATATGTCAAAAGGCAAATTTAAGGGATAAAAATAGTCAGATATAACTATAAAATGTCCAATTTCTGAAATAAAAAGGCAACTACTGATATAAAAAAAGGAAATTTATGTGATAAAAAGTCAAATTTTATAACAAAAATTCAAACTTCTAAATAGAAAGGCAACTTTATGAGATGTGAAGTCAAATATAAATATAAAAAAGTCAAATATCTGAAATTAAAAGGCAATTTTATTGGAGAAAAAGTCTTTCTTTTAGAATTTTAGGCTTAAAAGTCAAATTCATGAGGTTAAAAAAACCAAAGTTAGTGGAAAAAGTTGATATAAATAAATGAGGCTTTAACTCAGTCTGAGGTTTTATCTGTGATTTATTGAGTCACATTTAAATACACCAATAATAATAATAATAATAATGTTTTACAGCTCCCACAGTCACAAACAAACACTGAATACTGGGAATTATCATTTGGCATGAAAGGTAAATACAGCGTGTCCGTTATTGGCAGATATAAAAATATGTGACAGGGCTGAAAAAGCCTCTCAGGGTTTGTCCTGTTGAATTCTGGGATATCAGATACAGGTAGAGAGTAAAGGGCTCTTTGCTTTAGGATGAGTTTTTATAAGACCAGGCACTTCTTCTTTGAGATTTCAGATTAAAAAAAGAAAAATCTGCACAAGTCTGTCGGTTCAGCTACAGCTAAATCTAAATCTAATTTTCCTCCTTCAAAATAAAAGCCCTTTTCAGCAGATCCTTCACAAAAACCACACGTTTAAAAAATAAGAGTCCCCTTTGAAAAGAAGGTTTTCACCAGTCAAAGTGCTAAATTAAACCCCAACGTCGTCAGTTTTCATCGCTTTAAGTTAATAAGTTATCAAGAGGCACAAAGTTTTTATATTTTATACACCTGAAGGATTTTTTTCCTTCACACTCCACCGGTAAAAGGCGGGAAAAATAGTGCACAGTTTCTCACAGGAAAATCCAGTCAGCTCCACCAAACAAACCTCAGGACTCACGCTGCAAAAACCTGAGTCCACGCAAGCGTTTGCATCTTATTTTTAATAAAAAAACGTCTTTTTTTGTCTTTTAATATCTTGAAATACGACATTTTTCTGCACTTGTCAGTTAAATATGGCTCATATGAAGTATAATAAGACGTTATTTTACTAAAGGTTAGACATAAAAACTTGTTTATATTTCATTTTTGGAATCCAAGCAAGTGTTTATGTCTTACTTTTACTAAAAAAATGTTGTTTCAAGTAATTTAAAGACAGATATGATGCAGTAATTGCTTGCAATGAGGTAAAAAAAAAAAAAAACACCCCATTTTTTAACTTGTTATAAGCATTTCAGGCATCATTTTTCTACTTATTTTATTTTGTAAATCAGTGCATTTATGGTTTAGGACCAAAACTGCGAAAAAATAAAAAACAAGGCAGGTGTTTTTGTTTTGTTTTAAGTAAAAATTCTGTGACAAGTGCAGAAAAATGTTGAACGTCAAGATATTTAAAGACAGAAATGATGTCAAAACAACAACGAATGGAGTTTTTTTTAAATGAGAATTAGAATAATGTCTTAATACAAGATTTTTGTCTTTGTTATGAGCAATTCAGACGTCATTTTTGTCTTTAAATATTTCAAAATAAGACATTTTTATGGACTGGTTAGGCAAATGTGCTTCATATCAAATCTAAAATGACATTTTTTCATCCAAACTTAGATATAAGCAGCTGCTTAGATTTCATTTTTTTGCAGTTTTGGTCCGAAATCATAAATACAAAGTAAAAAACTGAAATCTTTGCAAGTGTTTATGTCTTAATTGAAGCAAAAAAACTGTTTTTATAGACGGATCAGTCCATAAAAGTGTCTTATTTCAAGATATTTAAAGACAAAAATCACATCTGAATTGCTTGAAATGAGTCAAAACAAATCCATCAATTGAAGAAACTTTCTTTCTGACCTCATTGGCAGATTTTTAATCCTCGTTACAAGCAATTCAGACGTCATTTCTGTCTTTAAATATTTTAAAATAAGATATTTTTATGGACTGGTTAGGCAAATGTGCTTCATATCAAATCTAAAAAGACATTTTTTTCATCAAAACAAACATATAAACAGCTGCTTAGATTTCAGTTTTTTGCAGTTTTGGTCCCGAACTAAAATTACTTTGTAAAAACTGGAACTTTAACAAGTGTTTACGTCTAACTTTTAGTGAAAATATGTCTTTTTAGGCAAGATGTTTCAAGATATTTAAAGACAAATATGACGTCTGAATTGCTTGAAATGAGTCTTTAATTCAAGAATCTTTTTTTCTTACCTCAACTGTGAATTTTTCTTCCTTATTACAAGCAATTCAGGCATCATTTTTGTTTTTAAATATCTTGAAATAAAACAATTTAATGGGCTTGTTTGGTAAATGTGGCTCATATTGACACTAAAAAGACATTTTTTACTAAAAACTAAGGCATAAACAGCTGCTTAGATTTCAGTTTTTTTGCAGTTTTGGTCCTAAATCATAAATATTCTGTAAAAACTGAAACCTAAGCAAGTGTTTATATCTAACTTTTAGTAAAAAAAAAGGTATTTGTAGGCAGAGCAGGCCATAAAAATGTCTTAATTCAAGTTATTTAAAGACAAAAATGAGGTCTGAGTTGCTTGAAATGAGTAAAAAAAATGGAGTTTTTTGAAATTAGACTAATGTCTTAATACAAGAATCTTTTTTCTTACCTCAACTGTGAATTTTTCTTCCTTATTACAAGCAATTCAGGTGTCATTTTTGTCTTTAAATATCTTGAAATAAGACAATTTAATGGGCTTGTTTGGTAAATGTGGCTCATATTGACACTAAAAAGACATTTTTTACTAAAACTAAGGCATAAACACTTTCTTAGATTTCAGTTTTTTGCAGTTTTGGTCCTAAATCATAAATATTCTGTAAAAACTGAAACCTAAGCAAGTGTTTATATCTAACTTTTAGTAAAAAAAAAGGTATTTGTAGGCAGAGCAGTCCATAAAAATGTCTTAATTCAAGTTATTTAAAGACAAAAATGAGTAAAAAAATTGAGTTTTTTGAAATTAGAATAATGTCTTAATACAAGAAACTTTTTTCTTACTTCAATGGCAGATTCTTTTCTCTTTACAAGAAATTCACAACTAATTTTTGTGGCTCATATTGAGTCTAATGAGACGTTTGTCGCCTAGATTTCAGTTTTGTAAGAGTGACTGTTATTTCATGTTTATATTTATAAAAAGATTAGAAATATTTGGAGGAAAATGAGACAGAAACACTTGCTCAGTTTTTGAAATATGAGACAGTTTTGTCTGAAAGCGTGTGATTTCAGCAGCAGCAGCTCAGATTTTAAACGTTTCGTCCCGCGATCACTTCTGCGTCTCTGCGTCCGCGGTGAACGCCGGGTTTTCTCGCGGCCCCCCTCCCCCGTCTGACGGCGTCTTTGTCTGGTCTTTGTCAGACTCTGAGGGCGAGGAGGGCGAGGAGGGCGGCGTCGCTCGGGTGGAGTCCGGCTGTGTGGGAGTTTCTGTGGCGTCATTCGTGGGGTTTGTGTTCTCCGGCCGCTCCTTAGGTACCTGGAAACAGAGATAAACAATAACACAGGCTGCAGGGTCTGACTTACCACAATAAGGTTTCATTTTTAGGTTCATTATTTTTTAGTATTTTTAATTTGAGCACCCAAAAATGTCAGGTGGCTCAACCAAATATATGAAAATATATTTATATGTTCCTGTTATTTTTTCTGTGTGAAATTATTGGCAAGTATCTCTCAAGTGTCTGTAGTGACTCATACATTTTCATTTTGTGTGTTTCATTTCTTTTATTTGTGAATAAGATAAATAATTTGATGTTAAAATAACATTTCACATTATTACATTGGTTGTTCCACCTGACATGGAAATTGTTCCAGTCACCAATGAAGTGAAAAAACCTTTTTTATCAGTATTTCAGAGAAATCTACAAACTTTTGGTCACAAATGTCATTTGGGCTCCTCTGGCTGATGCAGTTTCCTGTTTCCTGTTTTATTCTCTTCACTTTAAAATAAAAGTCTAATGTTACGGTTGCACCACCCTGACATTTGACAAGGTGAAAATTACGGGACAAAAGTTTTTGACATTTCTCAACAGCTTTAAAATTCTTTTTATTTGCGAAGAATGTTTTATTTAAAAAGGTTGAAGCATAAAATAATGCCACTGTATTTTTAATTTCCATTTACAATAACTGACATTCAATTTTTAGAGTTTAATTACTGTGGATACTTGTCAGGACGGTTGCACCACCTGACATTTTGGGGGTTTGAGGAACCAATACACAAAAAAACATGTTATATTTTAATAGTTTAAAGATGTGTCCAAATAACACAGGTTTCATAGAATAAAGAAATACATGTGATGAAATACTCAATTCATGATGGAAGGAAATATTGCACTCGGACACAAAAAGGGACGTCACGTCATTGACCCTCATTCATATGAAGCTGGGACGTTGTGTAAAACATAAATAAAGTGCCAATGCTGAGCATATTTTGACTCCCAGAGGGGAACTTAAGCATTTGTTTTCTCTCCCAAGAAGGCAATTTAGCAGTCATTCGGCACTTTAACATGTGTTTTGGCTCCCAATAGGTCAGTTTGTCATGTTTCAACCAGCCAAAAGGGCAAATTAATGGCTCCTAAAAGACATTTTGGCAGCAATTCAATGTATTTTGGCTCCTCAAGGGACACTTTAGCATATGTTTTTGCTCCCAGAAGAAATTTATTATGTATCAAACAGCGAAAGAAGCAGTTTGGTTCACCAACCAGGAGGGCACTTTTGAGTATATTGTGGCTCCCAAAGAGGCAATTTAGCATGTGTTTTGTGTCCGAGGAGGTTAGTTTATCATGTTTTAACCAGCCAAAGAGGTAGATTAATGTGGTTTGCAAACCAAGAGGACAATTTTTGCACGTTTTGGTGCCCAAGAGGGTACTTCAGCATGTGATTTGGCTCCTGGGAGAGTGCTCTTTATAGTATTTTGGCTCCCCAAGGGACACTTAAGCATATGTTTTTGCTCCCAGAAGGAGGATTCATCATGTTTAACCATCCAGAGGGACAGATTTGTGTCCTTAGAGGGCAC
This sequence comes from Thalassoma bifasciatum, assembly GCA_008086565.1. Lineage (NCBI taxonomy): Eukaryota > Metazoa > Chordata > Actinopteri > Labriformes > Labridae > Thalassoma > Thalassoma bifasciatum. The sequence goes on from RPOG01000382.1 coordinate 338,087, forward strand.
TGACGCAAATTTTGGCCTTCAAAAGGGAACTTATACACATGTTTTGGCTCCCAGGAGGAGAGTTTTTCAGGTTTTAACCAAACAAAAGGGCTGGTTAGTTTGACCAGGAAGCAATTTAATGAGTGTTCTCGATCCCAATACGACAATTAAGCTTGTGTTTTGGCTCCTAAAGGTGGACTTTAGTGTGTCTTTGCCTCCTAGGAGAAGAGTTTATCATGTTTTAATCAGCCAAAGAGGCAGATTAGTGCTGTTTGCCAACCATGAGGGCACTTTAGAGTTTGTTGTGGCTCCCAAATAAGCACTTAAGCAAATGTTTTGGCTCCCTGGAGGGCACATCTGCATCTATTAGCGCACTTTTCGGCTCCAAAAAGGCCACCCCCAAACCCCCCATCTGTGCACACTGATAGTCTGCAGGCTTCTGTGAAACACTGGGAAACTTCTCTCCCACCTCTTTCAGTCAATCACGGTGCACTTTCATCAATCTGGTCTCTTAACAACACAGACATCTTTAGTCTCAGACTCTGATTGGCAGTCACTCCAACAATGGCTGCAACAATAACCAGGATTAGTGATAACTATCCCCATAAAAAAAGAGAGGAGAGAGAATGGACAAAGAAAAGTGACACAAAACACATTGTTTTCACATCTCAATTCCTTGAAGAGTTTTCCACAAACGGCACAAAAGCAGAGCTGTTACCTCTGCAGGTCGACTCCAACACCTAATTTAACACCGTTTGAGAAAGTCCAGCTCAGACTCTTTCAAACGTTTTATCATCACAGACTTGGATGTGTGTTCTTCCACTGAGCTCCTCTTTAATTCTGTCTCTAGGAAGAAACAACAAACTAAGAACGGCTGAATGAATATGTATAACACAGCTCAGACTCTGTCACCCACATGTCTGCAGTCAAACGCTCTCACAAAGAAGAAGAAGAAGAAGAAGAAGGAGAAGAAGAAGTGACAGGCGGTAAAGCCCGGAGTGACCCGCTCTAGCGTGAAAAAGTGGAGAACACATTTGGATTTCAGCGCTGGCCGCCAGCTGCCAGTTATTGAGTTTAGCAGGGGGTGAAGAATCCAATGGGATTTACAGACGGAGACAGAAATCAAGAGGGCGCCAGAGGTTTCCCCCCCCCCCCCAAACTCAATAAATCACCTGGCTGGGGGAGGCACAAAGTGTGACGGGACTTTGTGAGAGGAAGTGAGATTCAGAGCGGACACTGAAACAAACACACAGGAGGATGAGACTCAACATCTCAGGCCTGGGGAGGCAGGAGGGGGGGGTTAGTGAAGTTTTCCATGTGCAGCTTCAGGCAGAGACGCTCTGTGCTGCAGGAACAGGTCCGGGGGGCAGGGAGGGTTTTTATTGAACTGAGTAAACAGTGTAATCACAGAGGAACCGTAAGGCATTTAAATGTCATAATCCTGTTTAATTTAAGATGATGAATTCAAAATCATGAGATACAAAGTCAAATTTTTAAGATAAAATGTCTGCAATAAAAGATGATACTTTCAAGTTTAAAAAAAATGAAATTTTGAGATTAAAAGGTTGAAATTTGAGATAAATAGTAGAAGTTTTGAGGAATAAAGACAATTTTTGGCCCCTTTATAGGACAACAAAATTTTAATTGTGAGAGAAAAGTTCAACATTTTGAGATAAAACGTCAATATATTGAGATAAAACATCAATATATTGAGATAAAACGTCAATATATTGAGATAAAAGTCTAAATATTGAGATAAAACGTCAATACATTGAGATAAAACATCTAAATATTGAGAAAAAACGTCAATATATTGAGAAAGTTGAAGTTTTGTGATAAAATGTTGAAATTTTGGGATTATGAATTTAAAGTTGAGAGATATAAAGTCAAAATATTGAGATTAAACATCTTAATATCGAGATAAAACGTCAATGTATTGAGATAAAACGTCTAAATATTGAGATTAAATGCCAATATATTGAGATATATCTAAATATTGACATAAAACATCAATATATTGAGATAAAACGTCAAAATATTGAGATCAAACGTCTAAATATTGAGATAAAACGTCAATATATTAAGAAAGTTGACGTTTTGTGATAAAATGTTGAAATTTTGCGATTATAAATTTAAATTTGAGAGATATAAAGTCAAAATTTTGACATAAAATGTCAAATATTGAGATAGTTATCATCTAGAAATGAAGTTTTAAAGGTCTGAGACTTAATGTTTGAAATTTGAGATACAAGATCAAAGTTTCATGATACAAAATTTGGAAAAAACAGTCAATATCTTATGATAAGCAATTCAAAATATTGAGAAAATTGAAATTCTGAGATAAAAGGTCAAAATTATAGGATGATTTTTTTTTATTTTAGTCTCAATTCTGAGATGATTAATTTGAAATTATGAAAGAAAGTCAAATTTTTGAGACAAAATGTTGAAAATTTGGGTATAGAGTCAAAATTTTTGATAATACAGTTGAAATTTTGAGATTAAAAAAAGTCAACTCCCATGTTTATTCCAGTTAAAGTGGATGAGGCAGGTTTGACGTTCAGTTTTGAACACAGACTCCATTACCCAGAATTCAGTTCACATACATAGAGATCATAGGGGAGGGTCAAAGTTCATCCTGGATCAGTGTTTTTTTATTGATGATGCTGCAGTTTTGAGTTTCTCACTCTCAGGTTGAAGCAGGATGACGCTCTGAGCTTTAATCTGTTTCACACCAACGTGTTTCATCTCCAAACTCAAGGTCGATGATTCTCCAGCCGACAACGACAATATTGATCCTGAATTTAACACAGAGATGTCGTCTTCTCCAGCATCGATCAGAGCAGCTTTCTCTGTCAGGATAAAACCAAACAGAGCCACAGCAGATTGTTCTTTTAGTAAACGCTGACACGTTTGTCAAAGCTCGGTGAGAATGTGAAGAGAGATGTAGTTTTAGAGAGAGAGAGGAAGACTCTTTAACCAAGCTGCACCTCGCTTTAATGTTTCTAATTTACACCCAGTCAAAGGCCGTAACTCTGCAAGCCTTTCAAATTAATACTGAACAACCTGGAAATCAGAGGAGCAGCCGAGCGAAACGCTGATGTGTCGACTCTTAATGGAGTTTAAAGAGGAAAAGAGGCAGATTGACCTCACGTCACAGGAAACTAAAGAGCATCAAAACTAGAGAGAAGCTCAGTTTGTTTGGAGGTGAAGAAGAAGAAGAAGAAGAGAAGAAGGAGGAGACAGGGTTTGATTCTTGTTTCTAGATTCTGGTTTAACTGCAAAGACTCTTCAATTTGACGTCTTCAAAAACACATGAGCAGCAGAGATGCCACTTTTACCAACACGTCTGAAATTTTTTTGTGCATTACTATCATGCAAAAACTTACAAAAAAGTCTCTTACCGCTGTAGTGAAATCCAAACATGAAACTCCGAAATGTCACCTTAAAGTTGGATTTTGACAATTCATAGCAGTGTTATTCAACCTCTGGGTCGTGACCCCACGTGGGGTCACCTAGAATTCAAGTGGGGTCACCTGAAATGTCTAGTTATTCTCTCTACTGGGAACAAAATATTTGCAAGTGTCCTCTTTGGAGTGTAAAGTGAGAAAAAGCCCTCTTGGGTTTAAAAATGCCCTGAGCTTTAGAGCCAAAATTTGCAAATGGGTCTTCTTGAGAACTAAAACATGTGCAGAAGTGTCCTTTCAGATGCCAAAGTACACAAATGTACCTTCTTGGGTGCAAAAACATGCGTGAAAATGCTCTTTTAGGAGCCAAAATGTAAGAAAATGCTCTCCTGGGAGCCAAGAAATTTGCAAAAGTTTCCTGTTACTGGGCAAAATACACAAATGTGCCCTCTTGGCCGCAAAAACATGTGAATTGGGACCTGAAAGAACCAAAAAGTGCCCTCTTGAGTCCATAGATGTGCTCGAAAGTGCCTTTTCAAATGCCAAAGCATAAGAAAATACTCTCTTGGTAGCCAAAACATGTCAGAAAGTGTCATTTTAGAGGCCAAAATATGCAGTAGTGCCTTCTTGGGTGCAAAACCATGTGTAAAAGTTTCTTCTTGGGAGTCAAAATACTCAAAAGTGCCTTTATGGGAGCAAAAAAAATCCAAAAGTACCCTCTTGGCAGCCAAAACATGTGTAAAAGTTTTCCCTTGGGAGCCAAAACATGTCAGAAAGTGTCATTTCAGAGGTCAAAATACCCAGTAGTGCCTTCTTGGGTGCACAAACATACATAAAAGTTTCCTCTTAGGAGCCAAAATATTTATGAAAGTGTCCTGTTAAGAGCAAAATATACAATTGTGCTCTCTTGAAAGTCAAAGCATATGTAAAAAACTCCTCTTAGGAGCCAAATATGTGTGAAAGTGTCCAACTGGGAGCCAGAATTTTATTTTGATCATCCTCAAATTTGATATATGTTTTTAATAACAATGAAAATGTATTGAAAAAATTTTAGTGACTTAATGGTCATGACTAAAGGAAGCGGCCAAAAATGTTGACTTTTTCTCACATTCTCTGATTTGGATAAAATCTTGTGTACATCTTTCGTGCCTAGACCTTCACAAAAATGTAAAATGTTATGGGAGAAATGAAACAGGAAGTCTGGGAATTAGACGTCAAAGCTGGAATATTTGAGCTCACAGCACTTAAATGAACTCATCCTGTGTTTTTTACTGGATCATCTTCAAATCGTTTACATCTGTATATGTTAATTTCTTGTGTTTTGTTATCCTGACCTGCAGACTTTAGGATGAAACTCTGAGTTTTTCCCACTTTCGGACAGTCAGAATTAATTCACAGGCTTTAAACGGTGACAACAGATGGTGTTTGAAAGAACAACACAAAAAAACAAAAACTTCTCTGAAAGCAGGAGAAACTTTAAACCTTTTTCCCTCTGAGACTGAAAAACAGACTGTGTTTTATAATCTGGTGCAGCTTTAACTTTAAATTTCACGCTGCTATAACAGAGAACGAGTGAAGGAAAAGCTTCAAAGTGGAGGCAATTTCAATCCCAGAGTCTGAACGATGGACGACGCGTTCACACGGGAACCAGAGGTTGTGTTTTTCCTTTATCTTGTTTCTGCACGAACGAGACCTCACATCTCAGCCAGTCACTCAGCTCCCGACGCGGCAGAGTCAATCAAACCTTCGTGAACTTATTCCAAGACTTTGCCAATCAAACCTGTTGTTTAAATGCTCTCGGGGAGTTTCCTCACCTGGTTTTAGACTGAAGCTATCTGTGAATTAAAAACTGCTGCGGGCGCTGGAGTCTCATTCTGAGTTCTTTAAATTGGTTAATAATCTGCACGTCCCCATCTAATTAAAGCTCCAACACCCAGAGAGAAATATGAGGCTTCAGTCTGTGTGATGATCTATTCCCAGAGAAAATGAGTCAAATTAAAAGTGAGTGCTCCTTAACACGTCAGAGAGAGACAATCCCCCGTCTCTGAAACCAAACACAGACCTGATTAATCAGAAAACCGTGATAAAGAAGTGCTTCGTAATGACAACAGAAGCTCTGCCTCTCCACAAGGTCAAACTTGACTCATTTTCCTGAATTTACCACTCGTCTCGTCGCTCGGATAAGAGGAGACGAGTCTGAGAGAATCGACTTTTATTAAGACACTTTACACGGTTCACGCTAATCAGCTCTTCGGGTCCTGGAGAAGCTTTTCAAGTCTCCGTATCATCGGTTTAATCCCTGAAGTTTGAGGATGACGAGCTTCCAGAGACTAAAGTCACATCATTAATAAAGTGCAGCGTGTGTTAGAGACACGTTTGGTTCAGTTTCAACTTAATCCACCGGCAAAAATACTCAAAGATCCTCAAAGACGACAAAGAAGCTTCATAACAGAAACATTTATCTAAAACACTCCTTTACTGTTTGAAGGGAACATTTTATATAATGGCAACATAAAAAACATATAGAAGCCAATTTCCACCAATTATAAAAGAAAAACTGTCTGGTTTAGATTATTTCTTCCCATATTAAGATGAAAAATTTGGATATAGATCAAAATTAAATCTGTTTGTACAAAAATGTTGACTTAGTATCTCAAAAATTCATCATTTTGACTTAATCTCTCAATTTCGACATTTTATCTCAAAAAATTCAATTGTTTACCTCAAAATTTTGACCATTTATTGCAATTTTGAAATTTTATCTAAGAAATTTGACTATATTGTCTTAAAATTTTAACTTTTTATCCAAAAAAAATGTCATTTTACCTCAAAATTTTGACTTTATTACCTCACAATTTCAATTGACTATTGCAAAATTTTAACTTTTATCTCATATTTTGACTGTGTTATCTTACAATTTGACTATTTATCCTACAAAATCAGGCACTTGTTCTCAAAATTATGACTTTATCTTACAATTTTGACTTTTTACCTAAAAAAATTGGACTTTTTCATGCTAATATGCCACTTCATTATCTCTCAATTTGGGCTTTTTATTTAAATTCTTTGGCACTTTATCTAAAAAATTTCACCAATTTTGACATTTTATCTCACAATTTTGACTTATACCTCCAAAAATTACAACATTTTATTTCTAAAAGTTTGACATTTTTATTTGAGCCCCCCCAAAAAAAAGTCTCCACAAAGCCAAGTTCCCATTTTTATTTATGAAACAGGTGGAAATGGGACTCTATAATAATCCATAATGATGCCCTGTTACATGCTTAACTTAAAAAAAGTCATATTTCTCTCATCCAAAAATGTAAATAATGCCTCAAAATCATAGTTTAAGTGTGATTTAAATGTTGATCTGACACGTTTGTTCAGGTTGCCTGGGGGACTATTGTTTATCTGCAGGTGTTTGTCTGTGAAAGTGCATTTTCACTTCAGCATTTTCTGTCTGTGAGTGCAGCTTCAAACAGTCAGAGTTTCATGTTTTCATGTCAACATCTTGACATTTTGGTGTAAATATAAAGGATGTTTGGTGACCTGAACTTAAGGACAGATACTTTTCAAGGAATAAAGAGTTTGTGGTGTACAACTATTATAACAACTATAATGATTTCTTCTTGAAAAACACTTACCAGTTTGCCACCAGTGATCCAGGACGGGGACCCCGAAGTTTTTCTTGGCCCACTCCAGCGTCTCCACGTCGCAGCGCTCACCTGCCAGAAACATGGAGCGCATCCTGCAGGAAAGAAAAGAGGAAGAAGCTCAGCTGCTGTAAGAAAGTGTGACTGATGCCTGCATCAACTTCCTGAGATCCTCCAACTTCTTTGATACTCTGTAAAGTGACTTTGAGCTCATGCAATATTTCTAAAAGCAAAATGTTATTGGCTGTGAGGCAGCGCCCGGGTCTTCGCTCTCGCTGTGATCCCGGCTGTGACTGAAGCTTCCTTTAAATTAGCTCTGACAATGTCAGGCAGATCGTTCCTGCCTCCTCTGCTGACTCAGGGATCTCAGCGTCCTGTGTGACGCTTCCCCTCCTCGCTCTCAGACGCTCAGATACTCAGACGGGAGGTGTTTGCTTTGAAGCTGCTCTCAAACAGCTGAGTGCTGAGCTGCTTCTTCTAAAGAGACGAGGGAGAAACTGCAGGACTTTGATTTCACTCAAAGGCCTTAAAAGTTGGAGGTTTGTCTACCTGGAAACAGACGGAGGGAAGGATTAGCTGCTCTCTCTCTCTCTCTTGTTTCGTCTTAGTGACGACCTATGTCTGTTTCTTTAAGATTTAAAATCTTACTTTAAGACATGCTAAATAAAATATCTTGTTTTAATGTTTGTTTAACTTATTTTTAGCATTTAAAACTATGTTAGATCTCAAAAAAAAGCATGAACGTTTCAATTTTGTCTTAATTAGTCTGAGAATCCTAAAATGATTGGATAACTGCCACTCCAAAAAAAACTGTTTTCCAAACACTTTGGCGGTTACTTGACAAAACTAATCAATACAAGATGAAACAAAATTGTCACATTTAGCAGTCAAAGAGTTACAAAACAAAAAAACAACCACAGATTCAACATTCTGCAAAGATTTTACCAGATTAATGAAACTACAGCTGATGAGATAAGATCCACATGAAGCTTCAACAGCTTCTCTTCCTCATTGGTTATTACAAAGTGCAATATCTGCAATATTTTCAATATCTGTTTATCTGTTCACCTGCATTTAATGTGCAATATAAGTTAACATTCATAATTAATTGAGTTCACATAAGTGCAATATCCATAACCGATCAGTTTTCTCACACCACCATGTTAATAATTTCTCATATTACTTATCTTCTACATATACGTTTTGGTATAAATTGCACCTTTTAAGTATTTTGTTCTTTTTTTTTTTTTACTAAATCTTATTTTTTTCTTATTCTTTTTTATTTAATATTTAATTTTTATTGCATTCCTTAATGTCCTTCTTATCCCTGTACTGCAAAAACTGAAATCTAAGCAAGTCATTATGTCTTATTTTTAATAAAATTTGTCTTACTATTCTTGATTTGAGCCACATTTGCTGGACAAGGTCATAAAAATGTCTCATTTCAAGTTTTTTAAAGACAAAAATGAGGCATCAATTGCTTGCAACAAGTAAAAAAAAAATCTGCCAATGGGATAAGATAAAAGATTCTTGTTTTAAGACATCTTTCTAATTTCAAGAAACTTCCTGGGTGAATTCGTCTTATCCCACCTCATTTTACACCTCATTTTTGTATTTAAAAAACTTGAAATAAGACATTTTTATGACCTGGTCTGGTGAATGTGGCTCAAATTAAGAACAATAAGACAATTTTTACTACAAATAAGACAGAATGACTTGCTTAGATTTCTTCTTGTTTTTCTGTTACAGGTTTTTATTATTGTTATTATTACTGTTGTTTAACTTGATGTTATTACTATCTGTGAAGCGTCTTTGAGTGTTCAGAAAAGCGCTCTATAGATAAAATTTATAATAATTATTATCATTATTATCAGTCTCAGGTGACCAAATATCGGGAAGAGTTAGACACTGTAAAAAAAACTGAAGTCTTATCAAGTCATTTTGTCTTATTTGTAGTAAAAATTGTCTTATTTTTCTTGATTTGAGCCACATTCACCAGACCAGGTCATAAAAATGTCTTATTTCAAGTTTTTAAAAGACAAAAATGAGGTGTAAATTGCTTGTAACAAGTCAAAAACAACTTACAACACGATAAGAAATAACATTCTTGTATTAAGACACCCTTCTATTTTCAAGAAACTTCGTCTTATCCCATTGGCAGATTTTTTTGACTTGTTACAAGCAATTTACACCTCATTTTTGTATTTAAAAAACTTGAAATAAGACATTTTTATGACCTGGTCTGGTGAATGTGGCTCAAATTAAGAACAATAAGACAATTTTTACTACAAATAAGACAGAATGACTTGCTTAGATTTCAGTTTTTGCAGTGTCAACACATCTGATAACACTAAGTTTCCCCCAACAGGATAAATAAAGTATTTCTGATTCTGATTCTGACACAGACACAACATTATTCAGAACTTAGAGACTTGAGTTGATTAAACTGTTGAACCCTGACTCACAGCGACATCATTTCTGACTGAGACGTCTGAATCTATCAAAGTCGTCCCTCCCTGGTTTAGAAAACATGAAATGAATGAAACCCTCCCTCTTTGCCCGACCACTGACCCACAACACTGCAGTTTCTGTATCCAGCCTCCCTGATTTCTCCCACATCATTTTCTCTGCCTCCCTCTGACGCTGCCCATGGCTGCTCATTTCTAATTCACGGCTCGGCTGGATGCTGCTGCAGAGACTGAGCAGAAATCTGAGTCTAAGTCCAGAGCACAGAGCAGCCATACATGATCTTTACTCTCTGCTTTCACCCCACACACCACTGCTGCTCATCCCTCTTCAGTCTGCACCTTTCACCGTGGTGGAACAACCTTCCAGCTCCAATCAGAACTCTAAGTCATATTCTATCGTCTGCAGCAGAGAGAGGGGTTTTTATCCTCTGAATCACAGCTTTTCTTCTCCTCTCCTCGCTCTCAGAGTAATATTTCATTCTCCTCTCGAGCGGCGCTCCCTAACCTGATTGTTCTTTGCTCTCAGGAATGAAATGTAGTCTGGTTTCTCTGGTTTTCAGTCACACTGGAGCTGATTTACAAGTCTTTAAATCTCTGACAGGAGTTGAAAATAAAGTCAATACTCAGCTTTTAACAACCGTCTCTTTGACAAACGGAGAATGAAGTGATGTCCGTTTAGTGATGGAGGATTTCTTTAAATGTGTGACAGGAAACCATGAGCCCCCCCTCCCCTTCAGCTGCAGAGTCTCACCTTGTGTTTTGTGTGGATGAAGGTTGTTTCACTCATTATAAAAGCTTAAACAGACAAAAGGCTTTGATGCTATGAGCGTATGAAATTTGAGAGATCCTGAAGTACAATAAAGACCCAGGATTAACGGAGCAGCGTCACTCAAACTGACTCGACCCTGCAGGATACGAAGCTAAACAACACGAGGGATGAGTGACTGATTTCCTCGACTTTAAGTTTTACCTAAACCACATTTCTCTTCCACTCCAGCGCCTCTTGTTATCCAAGGACACTCCACGTTCACTGTGGTTTGTAAGTTTTCTAGAGTGCAATATGAGGTCAAGTTTGGAGGATTCACGTAGACGCTGTGACCACAGAGCGGCGGCGGGAGAGGCGGCGGGAGAGCGAGGGTTTGGCTGCTGCCCAAACACAGAGTCACGAACAGAGAGTAAACATCTGTGTCCTGTTTACAGCCGAGTAAAAGCTTCAGTTTAAATGATGCAGCTTTGGAAGCAGAGGAGGCGAAAAAACAAAAACGGACTCCTACATCGTTGGCGTTTGAGAATCAAAGAACGCAGAGGACTTTCTAAGAGATCATAAAAAAGTCTCATCTCTTGATAAATGACTCATCATTATCTACGACTTGAATAGTCAGACTGGACCGGATTGATTGACAGCAAATCAAAGTCTGTGACAACACGACGCCGACTGACAAGGTTTATCAGTGGGAAGAGAGATGTGTTTGACAGAAAAGAGACAGAAGAGAAGAAGAAAGATAAACAGGAGAGAGATGGAGCACAGGCTAAAGGCAAAAACAGGAGCTAAAGGCTATTACCACCCTTAGGGCAAAAACACAAACTTAGGGTTAAGATACAGGTTAGATATTCAAACACAAGATAAAGGCTTAAGCACAAACTAAAAGCTAAAATATCAGCTAAGGTCAAAAACATGAGCTTAAAGGGAACCCCGACTGTAAGGACTAACAGGCATGAATCTGCTTAAATGTTTGTCTCAAACTAGAATTTGTTATTAAAAGACATAACGGATTGGTTTTTCTTAAAAAAAAAATACAGTTAAAACAGTTTCTATCCTTCGGGCGCAGCCATTGTTTTACTGCATTCTGGGTTGATGATGTAGATTGGTTGCTTGGTGCCGAGCATCTGGATTTGGCCGTTTCCTCACTGCTAGTCGCCGTAAGTCACGAGGTTTGAGGAGGGAAAAAAACATAATAATGCCACATGTGGCTGCTTTTGGGTGCACTTTTCAGTCCAAAGGAAACAAGGAGACTGATGTTAGTCTGCACAGCTTCCCAAAAGACAAGAGAAGAAGGAAGTTGTGGGAAATCTCTTGTGGGCGTAAACAACTTCCCATGGAGCCGCGGCCATGTTCTGGCCACTTCTCCCCAGAAGCATTTGCTGCATTTAGCCGGCCCATGCTGATGAAAGAGCTGACAGGTGTGGGTCATTATAAACGGAGACTAAAGCCAAATGCTGTGCCGACTATTTTCCAACACAAACCCACAAAACTTCCTCTGGAAACCACTGAAGTCCGCTCCAGGACTTATATGATCCTGTATGAGATCCAGCCCGGTGCAACCATATGACCTCACTACCCAGACGTTACTGCGGCGTAAACAACAATGGCGGCCTACAGGTGAAAATATTTTTTCAAATTTTATACAAACTAAGATATTTTGAGAGATTTTATTATCGTTCTTATGTAGCTGGTAAAAACACTGATCATTTAGGAAAATGACGTTCTGGTAGCCAGGGGAACTTTTAAACTACAATGCGTGTTAAAGGCTTAAACGAAGGCAAAAGACTAAAACAGGAGTCAGACACTGAAACACAAGCAAAAAGTATAAACACAAACTTGAGGCTAAAAAACAGCCTAAAGGACATAAACAGGATTCGCTAATGTTACACGTTACAGACATGTCTCAGAGCACCAGGCTGTGAGTAGCGCTAAATGTAACCAGCTACTAAACTATGCTGCAAACTTTTTTGCATAATTGTTCTGGCCGCAGGGTTCGAAGAGTGTGACAAATATAGTGGCACGTAGTCTGGAAATTATGGTATGATACGGAGGACTCCACTTGGATTTTTTCTTTGGTGACTGAACTCTAACTCTGGCACCTTCATTAGTATGACTGCAAACGTCTCTGTCGTACATATTTCTGAAAGTAAAATCTTGTCTTGTCTGGAGCCAGCTGAGGTGAAGGAGACTGTGTTTGTTTGTTGTTGTTGGCTGAATCCTCCAGAGTCAGGAGGTTTTGCTCATCCTGGCTCAAGGTTCTCCGTACGGCCGCTCCAGCCTCACATTAGTCTCCGACCATCTGTTGATGCTCAGCCCTCCATCACCTCCTCTGCCCCCCGCCTGCACCCCCAGACCGACCCGCTCGGCCGTTAATCAGGATTTATACCAAACAACAGCAGGTCAGTGTAGCTCACCTGTATTAAATCATAGCACATGATTTCTGCTGCAGTCCTGCTGCAGGTAAAGGTCGTCTGTAGCTCAGAGTTAAAAACAAACACTTTCCACGGCTCAGAGAGTCAAATACCTGCTGAGATTATCACCGTTATTAATTATTTGGTGCAGTGCGGAGAAAGCTCAGGGGCTGGTGTGTCAATTCACTGCTTTCATTCAGCTCTGCAGTCTGAAAAACGCCTCTAAGCACACAATCATAAAGCAATTCTGAGCCGGCCCGACCTTTGGCCTCTGTGAATCATTCAGTAACTCGAGCATTGTGAGCTGAATTTGCCGATCTTGAGCTGTTGACTCCGCTGAATGCATAGCAGCTTTTTAAAATGCTGTTACAGTGTGTGAGACGATGCGTTTGAGTCGCGTACAGGAGGCGTTTATCCTCCGGTGTCGACACAATCAGTCATTTAGGTGAGACGCTGTTTCTCTGGAAGCTTTCTAGTTTGTAATGTGGAGGTGGAGGAGGAGGAGGAGGAGGAGGAGGAGGCAGGTTGGTGAAAGATGACTGCGTTTCCTCATGGCTGTAGGAAGCATTTTAGCCTCACACAGGAGGAAGCGATGACACAGTGGTGAGTGGTGAAGTTAGCTGGAAAAAACAAAAAACTACACTTCCTCAGAAAGGCAGGGAGAGCACACCTCAATTCTTCATCAAATGCATGTATTTAACACCATGGCAGGAAGAGCACACTTCTCCTTTACACCATTTTCCCTTCATTTTAAATGCATAACTAATTAGCCAAGGCAGGGAGAGCACACCTCTACTCTCTCTCACATGCATACATTAAACACCAAGGCAGGTAGAGCACACTATTCCATCATTTCACACATACACATGAGAAATCAAGGCAGGAAGAGCTGAGTTCCACTTTTCCTTTCCTTCACTTTTCCTTTCTTTGTTTAACTTACAAGCATGAAGAAAGGCAGGGAGAGCACAGTTCCTCTCCCTTTCATGATTCAACAAGAAAAGCCAAAGCAAGGACAGCAAACTTTAGCTCACTTTCACGAGGACAAATGGAAATCCAAGGCAGGTAGAACACACCTCCTGTTTCTTTAATGTGCAGACACTAAAACCAAAGCAGGAAGAGCACACTTCTCTTTTTCTAGTATATGCATACACAAAACACCAAGACAGAAAGAGCGCTTCTTCTCTTTCTTCAAGTACATAATTTAAGAAGCAGGGCAGGCTGAGCACACCTCTCTTTTATTTCATTTGCACACATGAGAAACAAAGGAAGGCAGAGCACATCTCCACTTTCTTTAATGTGCCTTTATCAACGGCCAAGACAGGGAGGGCACAACATCACACTTTGATGTGAACAAATGAAAAATCAAGGCAGGTTGAGCACACTTCTTCTTCATTTCACATAGAAACATGAACATCCAAAGCAAGCAGAGCACACTACCCATCCATTTAACATCTATTTATCAAAAAATCATAGACAGGGAGGGCACACTGTCCATGTCTGTCATGTTAAAATATGGAAAACAGGCAGGTAGAGCACACTTTCCTCTCTTCAACATGAAAAAGAAAATGCCAAGACAGATGGAGCACATCTTCCCTCTCTATTATGTCCATATATAGAATTCACAGCAAGAAGGGCACAGTTTCCTTTTTTATGTTTCTTTTTAAAAACAGGGCAGGCAGAGCCCACTATCCATCCCTTTTAAATGTATAAATCAATAGTTAAGGCAGGAATAGCACATAATTTCTCTCTTCTGTGTGAACAAATGAGAAACAAAGGCAGGAAGAGCACATCCCCCTTGTTTTTCACATGCAGGCTTTAGAAGTAGTGGCAGGGAGAGCTCAAAGAAAAACCCTCGTTAGATCAGACACAGCATCAAAGGAGGAGCTTGTGTGGAGGTGGATTAAACCATTTTACTGATGAACTGATGCTCTGTCGGCCTGTCTTCAGAAACTTGCTCAGTCAGATTTGTGTGATGAGTGTATTTCAGAGTCTGACAGCTGTTTGGTTAAAACAGACATGAAATGTTCATTAAAGTGTGTTGGATCCATACGTTGTGGGCAGAGTCAGGTCTTAATTAAAAAGTTTGCTGATTGAAGTCTCTAGACCTTCCAGCCGCTTCTGTTAGCTTCATTATCAAACACATAATTTCATGCTAGAGAGGCCTCAGTGTTGTGTCTGCACTTTATTGACACAGTGAGACATTTCCTCTCCGGGCTGTAATAGCCTTGGACCCTTATCAATGTGCAGTGGCCATATTAGTTGTCAGTGTGGATGTGAAAAGTGCCACATTGAGAGTCTGGCTGCAGACCTGTCAGAGGCAGTGATGGCTGCAGCGCTCTGCATAAATGTAGCATGACAAAGAGGGCAGACGCTCTGTCAGGGCTGTTTTGAAGACGGAGGACTAACTCAATGCTGAGATATACCTTTATAAACAAGTGACAGAGTGCATGACTGCAGACACTGGGGCTTTTTGGTGCAGAGTAAAAGCTGTTATAGGAGCTTTTCTTTAAATAAACTCCAGAGGAAACAGACAAGTGAGCAGGGAGCTCATGCAGAAGTGAACGCACGAAAAACAGGAGAACTCCCCAGATGATGTAATGAAGCTGATTTTTTAAATAACTCAGGGAAGAAATGTGAGCAGAATATGGTATTTTCTGCTTCTCACATTTTCAATGAGAGACAGGTCTGGACTGCAGGCAGGTCAGTCTAGTGGCTGCACTCTTCGACTACAGAGCCACATTGTTGTAACAGGAGCAGAATGTGTCTTGGTTTCATTGTCTTGCTGAAATAATCAGGGACGTCCCTGAAAAAGACAAAGTGACTTGGATGGCAGCAGATGTTGCTCCAAAACCTGTTTGTACCCTTTCCTGACTTTTCCACTTTGCCTCAGTTCATCTCAGATGAGCTCGGGCGGCGGTGACGGCGTTTGTGTGTGTTGTTGATGTGTGACTTTGTCTTTGCATGGTAGAGTTTGAACTGTCACTTGTAGATGTAGTGATGAACTGTGTTAACTGACAATGGTTTTCTGAAGTGTTCCTGAGCCCACGTGCTAATGTCCTTTACACAATGATGTGGGTTTTTAATGCAGCGCCGCCTGAGGGGTCAAAGGTCACAGCCATTCAATGCTGGTTTTGGGCCTTGCTGCTTACGTGCAGAGATTTCTCCAGATTCTCTGAATCTTTTGATGATATTATGGTCTGTAGATGATGAAATCCATCAATTCCTGCAGTTGGACAAAGTTGAGAAACATTGTTCTTAAACTGTTGGACTCACGCAGTTGTTGACAAAGTGGTGAGCCTTTCTACCCTTTTCTACCCAATCATGACACTCGCCTGTTTCAAATAAACAAGAACAGACACTGGAGCCAGGAGTTGAACCTGTATTATGGTGTTTATAGGAATAACACCTCTGTAAATGACTCTTCCTTCAACTTTGTCACACTGACCTCCCACAATCACCCCTGCGTGCCGGCAGCTTGTATCCTTTAAAGGTGTGACTAAAGGCCAGCACATGGATAACCTTTTCCTAGAGGGACCTGCTGTTTTCTGCTTCATTAACCTCCTTCAGGGTCCAACTGTGAAGATAAGTGTGTCCTTACCTTTGCCTCCGTAAGAACTTGATGGTTATTTCTTTAACATTCTGCATCACTGAAGTTCAGAATTGGACCTTATGTTCACAGTTACATAAAGTAAATACTACTATCTGTTTGTTCTCCTTCTGTATACAAATACAGATACAAACAACACATTTTTCTTCATCTGCTCTTAAAGTTGCACATGATAAGTAAACCAGGGCGGAGTCAGACTTTTAGGACTGGGGTCTGGGTATCTCCACTAATCACAACTTAACTCCTTTCATTATAATATGTCAATTTTGTGTTCCTGTGATATTGTTTTTAACAGCCAGACAGGACAACAACACCAAAACACAACTATAAGAGGCGAGCCAGACAGGGATATAGAGATATTAACCAAGTTATCATAGTTGGGGGCTACAGCTCTGTACTTATGAGTCTAAAGGCCTGAGGATGTAAATTTATCTTTGTTTGTGTTGTGCATGAAGCCAAATATTTTGCTTCAAAAAAGGTTACTCCATCTCTCAATAAATGTTTGAATCCTACACAAAGCTGCGCTCTCTAAATATTCCTCTCATCCATCTTTCTCATCGACCTGCCTGAAGGAGCCAAATTATCATTTTGGTTTTTCAAGGGCTGAAATCAATTAGTTTTTTAAGGAGATAAATTTGAATTAATTTGAAAAATGTTGGAAAATTGTTCATCACAAGTTTTGCGAAGCCTCTGGTGAAGTTTTAAATGTTGCATTTTGCATAATCTCCCACAGATGCATCACTTTTTTTAGCAGCTCAGTCTGTTAACGAGAATCCCAAACCATCTGGATTCTCATTTGCCTTTCCACCTGATGACTACACGCCATCCGTTTTCTGTTGAAGTTTCATCCCAGGACAGCTTGTGATAGACAACTAGCTTGATTACTTCACCTCATAGCTCTATTACAGGGTTGTTTATTGGCTATTATGCCTGTCACTCACCTCTACTGTAGCCAATCCCTTTACTGTTCATACAAAGCCAGCTGTAGCCATTTAGATCATTGACGAGACCTATTTATTGCCATGCATCTTCATTCAAATACATGTGCACAAACAGACGAGGTAAAATCTGTGACTGTGAACTACAATTTCATGATTTTTGTTCCACAAAGAGAGCAAAGTTGACTGAAAAGAGGACACTGAGCACTGATGAAGCTGGTTTTGTTTGCACAGAGTCTTCAAACGAGAACGTGGACAGTGAGTACAATTCTGCCTGTGACTAAAGACGCAATAACTCTTACAAAGTTTTACCTAAAAAGCTCAAATTTCACCCAGATGTAGATGAAAAGGTGTAGAAGTGATGTGGTGGATGTTTTATGTCTGACATGAAGCATCTTGAAGTGATTGATTTTCAAAAATGGTTATAAAAAAGCAAGGAGAACAAAAGTGTTTCAGCTGCATTTATCCTGACGTGGACTTTAGCTGCATATCAAAACATGACATTTCCTGAAAAGAGAGATTTTAATCTTTCAGATAAGGTGTCACTGATGAATTTTGACCTTGTGGTTCTTAAGTGAGAAGCTTTGAAATATACTTTAGGCCAGAATCAGGTGGGATGTAAAGGGTTAAAGGTTTGTGTCGTACCTGGACAGTGGATATTTCTTCCCAGCTGCAGCGTCGGGGTCCTGTTGGCGAATGGCCCGGATGGCAGTTGGAGCCGTAAACATGGACGCCGCTCCGTGCTCAGACAGGACACGAAAAAAGGCGCCAGCGTCCGGAGTCCCAACGGGCTTCCCCTGCGAACAACAGCTGCTGCGTTAAAACCTCAACACGGAGGAAAACATTTACGTGAAAGTGTAAAACTGATTGTTTATGGAGCGACGAGCATTACAGCAGTTTTTCAGCATTGTTCCTCTGACTGTAACCGTTTGTATTCACGCAGCAGCTGTTTAAACACAGAGGCTCTGGACGGCTGCCTCCACACAGATGGGCTAAGAAATCCACGGATTAGTAAACACAGTTGCACTCTGGGAGAAGTGTTTGTCTTGTAGGAAGGATATAGACAGAAGAGGCCTGTAGGCATCTGCCTCCAACAGCGACTCCCAAAGTGTCTGTGCGATTCAATGAGGCCGTTCTGCAGATGAATGAATCAGGGTAAACATCAGCGCTGAGTTCAGGCTGTCAGGTAAATATTTGTGTTTGTGTATTGACCACGGAAAACACAAAAGGGTTGGCAGCAGCAGCAGCAGGAGCAGCAACAGGAACTCACCTGAGGAAAAGACTGGGACTTACAGTAGGAACATCACCTGAGACCAGCAGGGAGGGAGTAAGTGTGTGAAAGTGTGTAACAGGATTTAAAGTCAAATTCTGAGATAAAAGAAGTCCAAATTTTTGAACAAAAGGTCAAAATTTGTGATCAAAAGTTGAAATTTAGGATACTACCTCAAAAGTTTTGAGATTTAATGTCAAATTTTCAAATTTTAAAGTCAAAATTCACGTTTTTAAGTCAAAATTTAAAATGAACAGTCAAGTTCTGAGATAAAAAGTGCAACTCTGGGAGAAAAAAAGTCCACATTTTGGAATAAAAGATCAAAATTTGTGATTAATAGTTGAAATTGGGGATACTTCCTCAATTTTTTTTTTATCCAAAAGTCAAAATTTGAGATGAACAGTCAAATTCTGAGGAAAAAAATAATCAAATTTTTGGAATAAATTGTCAAATTATGGATTAAGAGATTAAAGTTGAAATTAAGGCTTATACCTCAAAGTTTTGAGACAAAAAGTCAAATTTTGGAAAAGAGAGAACATTAGAGGGGACATTTTTGTGATCAAATGTCATAGTTTCAAATTCAAAAGTCAAAAATTCATGATTCAAAGTCGGAATTTGAGATGAAAAGTGACATTTTTGCGGGGAAAAAAGTTCATTTCTGAGGCAAAACAGTCAAATAATGAGTTAAAATGTTGCATTTTGAAATAATAAGTAAAGATTTTGAGGTTACAAGTCAAAATTTTGAGATAAGTCAAAGATGAAATGTCAAACTCTGAGATTAAAAGCGTGGCGCCCAAGTGAAAAAGAGTACAAGAGGAAGGAAGAGGGGAAAAAAAGCAATTACTAAACTAGGCTCCAGTAGGGGTCACAGTGAAGGATTAGGAAAAATAAACATTGGAGCACAAAAGCGACATAATAAACCATCACAACTAAACTTGTGTCTGGAATAAAGTATAACGTTAATACCTCGTAGAGAATGGTGCTGTTCCCGTGGAGCAGAGGAGCGTAGCAGATGTACGAATGTCCAACCACCCAGCCGAGATCCGACGCCGCCCACCAAACCTACGACAGGTGAGAAACACACCTGTGTTATTAACCTCTGCATGAACACAGAGAGCTGGTAAAATCCTAACAAGAGTCTGAGTTCAGCCGCAGGCGCTCGGGCTGTAAATCCAAGAGCTCACGTTCTATAAAAGACGACTGCAGATAAATAAATAAATAAAAACATACCACTTCAAACGACAGCGCTGTTCAGTTCACATAAATATTACATGCGGCTCAAATCTTCTTTTCAAGAGCAGCACAATCTGTCTCTGAGCTGCGAGCAAGTTCTTTGTTTTTAAAGCTCTGAGCGAAGAGAAGACGCTGCTTTATTGCCTTACATCTCCAGGACTGAGTCCATAAATATTTGACATGGTCCATTTCAGCATCACGGCGTAGCCCGCAGTGTCTCGCACAACACCCTGGGGGACGAGATAAGAAAAAGATCAGACAGGTGACAGGTGCTGCCAGAGAGAGAGAGAGAGAGAACGAGAGAGAGAGAGAGAGAAGTTTAATATCAGGCTCAACACTCGCTCTGCTCTGTTTTGCTTTACTGAAGATAAAAGAAGTGTTTGCGTATGATTGTTTCCCAAAAGTAGCTCCAATTTCCAGCTCCTAATGTTTAACGCTGTTGTAAAGATGTTTCAGAGTAAATTGTGTTTACAGATTGTTTACATTTTGGTCGTTGTGCATCAATAACTCTGAATAACACAGATAAAAACATCAATAACGCTGCGTTAGACTCAGGAGGGAGTCAGGAGGAGGAGATTCTCTTATTATTCTTTCCACCAAATGATTTTTCTCTTTGCTCCATCTCCTGCTGAGGAAGTGAGCCGCCTTATTTCTGTGTTTGGAGTTTTTGCAGAGTCAAAGAGCAGATGAGTCACTCAGCAGCTCTGCGGTGACTCCTCCGAGTGTTTACACGACTAAAAAACGATAAAAAAAAGGCTTCGTCCTCGTACCTTCGGCGTCCCTGTGGTTCCAGACGTGTAGAGGACGTAGAGAGGATGGTTGGAGGGAACGGGAACGCAGTCGTGAGGTCGAGCAGTCGCCATCTCTTCATCCCAGTCCAGACTCAGCTCCGGACTCAAGGAAACTTTCTCCTGAAATACAAAGAAAAAGGAATTTAATGTTCATGTGTATGCAACATCAAACAGCTCATTATTTCCAAAGTGAGCATGTTAGTTCATAAAATATATTAACTGCATGCTAATAACTTGCAAAGAGAAGGATCACAACGGACAGGTGGTTGAAACGAGACAAATCAGTTTGGGAAAATGAGGTGAATGATGACGAGAACAAAAAGTGATTTTCCAAAACATCATCATCATCTGGAGGAATATATTGTTTGGTGATTTACCTCCATGTCCTCTGATCCTCCTGAAACTCTGTGTTTTTTGCGGGAAAATAGTATCAAAAAACTTAATGGCACTTCAAGACAAAACATCCATGCCATGTTGGTAAGCCATGAGAGGATTTTTTTTTGTTAAACTTTTTATTTTACACCATTTTCCTACAAACATACAAGAACAGCAAGAAGAGAGGTCAGCCTATGCAAGTAAGTGAATGTTTAGAATATGATTATACCCAATGTGCATGCCTATTCATGCAGTTTTAAACTTTTTTTTTTAATTTAATTTTTCCTTGGCTAAATAAATACACCATTTTTCCCATCGTTTTCCCCCCAGTTCTTTCTGAAGTCTAATAGAAAAGGTCATTTGCTCAAGAAGATGTGAGTGTTTCACAATATTAGGTGTATAGGTGTCATTTTTACTCAGTCCGTCGGGTCGATGCCCAGCCACGAGAGTTTTTGAAAAGAAAACTTTCTGAATTTTAAGGTACAAGCTGCTTCAATCTTTAATTATTTCTGAAAAATATTGCCCTACAAAAATATAGAATTTAGTCATCTTTTATTTCAGTGTTATTATAGGGTGACCATATTCTGTTTCTCTGAAAAGAGGACTCACTACCAGCGAAATATTTTCAGCGGAGTATTTTCAGTTTTTTCGTTTGTCATCAGTGAAATGACGTTTGCGTTTCGGCATTTTCTTTCTGTTGGAGTGTTCTCTGGCAGTGTGTCTACCTGCCTGTCAGCCTGCGAGTGAGTGAGTGAGTGAGTGAGTGTGGAGCGCCTCTGTACTGATTTGTGAATGAATGAATACATGTTCCGGGGTTCGGCTCAAACTCCACCTCTCAGAGCGTGTTTCTAAAGGAACCACTCAAAGTGAATGATAAATACACACTGGTCTGTGATGCGCTCAAGCTAGGTAAGCTCAAAAACCCGGACATTTGAAGGATTTTATAAACCCCGACCGGACAGGCTCTTAAAAGAGGACAAGTCCGGGCAAAAGAGGACGTATGGTCACCCTATGTTATTATGACACTGCAAAACCACATGTATTGATTCATTCATGTTATCTGGCCATATTATTTCCTGAAAATTATACTTGGCTGACATTGTTTTTGAAAATGATAACACAAGCCAAAAAAATTTGAGAACCCCTGTTGTAAGAGACTTTTTTGTCAGTTAGTTATGCACAAAAAATTCCAGGTCTGTAGCTCAAAGTAGATGTAGGGGCTACAGTTTTTTGTTGATGAGGGCGCTAGGGAGCGTCGTATCATCACAAAAGCACCTGAATCTTAAATCTTTGTATTTCTTTAAGAGGGTAAACAAAGTTTGGTTGGATTTAAAGCATGTTAGAAACACCTGATTTGGGGTTAAAGGCACAGGAGCAAAGAGAAAGAACAAGAATTTGTGCATTTTCAGGATTTGGCTTCTCACTGGGGTTTGGACTCTAAATAATAATCAATAAAAATCATATTTTAGACTCTGATCCAGTTCTGAAGCTGCACACGAGGTTACATGAGGCTCAGAGTCAGGTTTTAAAACAACAACAGAGTCAACACTGACTTCACTTTCACTCCAACATGAAAGAGAAACATTGAAAGCTGACTTTCCTCCTCGTCTCGGTGTAAAATTTTTCCTCTCTTTAACTCAGGAGTGTTCTCACATTATCCCGCGCTGATGCATTTAATCTGATCCTCTGCTGTTCTCAGCGTCAGTGAATGATCCTCTGATTTTAGAGACAACTCTGTGGACATGAGGCTGTTTGCAGTGAAATAGTTTTCACAGTGAATTCACGACAAACTCTCTCTCTTTAAAGTCGTGTGAAACGCCACTTTGAAGGTGGGAGCTGCCGCCTAATCAATTACCACATTCAGTAAGCAAGAGGCCGCGGCATGAAAGGCTGCTCCAATCAGACGCAGCTTCCTCCGGCACCGCTCGCACAGAAGAGAAGGCTTTAGAAAAAACAGCTGGACTTTTATAAGCCGTGTGTCTTCTGGTTTTTAGAAGAGACCGTGTGACGCTGAGTGATATCTCAGGCCGACAAACATGTTTGAGAAGAAAGAAAAACATCCCACCGAGCCGAGGCCGTGGTGTTGGCGTGAAAATTGGTCTGAAAACGAGGTGAAATCAGGTCTCAATGACTGAGACTCTATTTCAGCCATTTTTCAACAACCTGAGAGAAGAAATTGTTCAACAATGTTTTGAAGTCGTTGAAAAGTCACTTCAGTGGAAAAAAAAAACCTTCCTGGACGACACAAAAGACTCAATAAAGACTCAATAAAACATGGAAGTGACTGAAAACTGGCTGTTCACATTAAATTTGTTCAGATTTTAAAACTGTTTCATATTCAAATCCCACAAGATCTTCCTTAGACTTGCTGAAATCATGACATCATCACATAAAAATCTCCTAAGTGGTTCATGACTGTGAGGGGCGGGGCCTCAAACACCAAGGTCTGCTGATAGCTCCGCCCCTGACAGGCCTCCGAAGAGCTGACCAATCAGAGTGAAAGGGGTTAGAGGAAAAACATTTAAGTCCACAATAATAATCCAGATTTAAATATGTCTCTTTTAAAATAGAGAAACACAATTTTGTAGCACGGCAACAGTGATGGAAGGTTCCAGAATGCTGAGCTCTGGAATGCAGGGTTCTGGAATTCTGGGTTTTTGAATTCTGAATTCTAGATTTCTGGGTTCTGGAAAGTGGGGTTTTTAGAACTGTGGTTTCTGGAATTCTGAGTTTTTGAATTCTGGGTTCTGGGTTCTAGATTTCTGGGTTTTTTAATTCTGGGTTCTGAAAATCTGGGTTCTGGCATTCTAGTTTCTAAAATGCGTGGTTTTGGAATGCTGGTTTCTGCAATTCAAGGTTCTGAAATGTTTGGCTCTAGATTTCTGGGTTCTGGATTTCTGGGCTCTAGAATTCTGGGTTATAGGTTTTAGAATCAGGGGTTCCTGGAATTCTAGGTTCCAGAAAACTGGGTTTTGGAATGCTAGGTTCTGAAATGTTGGGTTCTAGATTTCTGGGTTCTGGAATTCTGGGCTCTATTATTCCTGGTTCTGGGTTCTAGATTTCTGGGTTTTTGAATTCTGGGTTCTGGAAAACCTGGGTTCTGGAAAGTGGGGTTTTGGAACTGTGGTTTCTGGAATTCTGAGTTTTGGAATTCTGAGTTTTGGAATTCTGGGTTCTGGAATTCTGGGTTCTGGAATCCTAGGTTCTGGGTTTTTGAATTCTGGGTTCTGAAAATCTGGGTTCTGGCAGTCTAGTTTCCAGAAAGCGTGGTTTTGGAATGCTGGTTTCTGGAATTCAAGGTTCTGAAATGTTTGGTTCTAGATTTCTGGGCTCTAGAATTCTGGGTTATAGGTTTTAGAATCAGGGGTTTTGGAATTCTAGGTTCCAGAAAACTGGGTTTTGGAATGTGGGGTTTCTGGAATGCTAGGTTCTGAAATGTTGGGTTCTAGATTTCTGGGTTCTGGAATTCTGGGCTCTAGAATTCCTGATTCTGGGTTCTAGATTTCTGGGTTTTTGAATTCTGGGTTCTGGCATTCTAGTTTCCAGAATGTGTGGTTTTGGAATGCTGGTTTCTGGAATTCAAGGTTCTGAAATGTTTGGTTCTAGATTTCTGGGTTTTGGAATTCTGGGCTCTAGAATTCCTGGTTCTGGGTTCTAGATTTCTGGGTTTTGGAACTCCGATTTCTGGAAAGCTGGTTTCTGGAATTCAAGGTTACTGAAATGTTGGGTTCTAGATTTCTGGGTCTTGGAATCAGGGGTTTTTGGAATTCGAGGTTCCAGAAATCTGGGTTCTGGAATGTGGGGTTCTGGAATTCTGGTTTCCAGAATGCGTGGTTTTGGAACGCTCGTTTCTGGAATTTCGGGTTCTGCCGCACAAAACATGAACGACAACATAAAAAAGTCTTTGTTTAAACATGAGACGTGTCTGATAACTTCACTCCTGAACCTTTTATCAGATCATCAAAGATC
This sequence comes from Thalassoma bifasciatum, assembly GCA_008086565.1. NCBI lineage: Eukaryota > Metazoa > Chordata > Actinopteri > Labriformes > Labridae > Thalassoma > Thalassoma bifasciatum. Next base: position 362,948 of record RPOG01000382.1, read on the forward strand.
TCTCTCTCTCTCTGACTGATGCTGGGTCTCACTCTACCTGCATGTACCTGCTTTTCTCCTTTTTATTTTTCTGACTCGTGTCTCCTCTCCCTCAGACTCTGAGCTGTGTTAAAGGAGAACAGATCAGCAGACGTGTGTCACAACAACATGTGCAGGTAAAAAGTTTGGTCCCTGCTTTTTGGTGCAGAGATGATCAGAACGTTGTGTGTAGCTGTAAATGTGTAAAAACCTGGACAGATGTGTGTGTGTGTGTGTGTGAGCTAATGTGTTGCAGATACATTAACATTCTGTCACATAAGCAGCAGGTTCCCTGTTTACATTTAAATACATTTACATTTAAGGAGCATTAAATCCACACAGTATGAGACTCTGTTGGGAAACCAAACCAAACCTACAGTTGAGATCATAAGTTTACATACTCCGGCAGAATTTATGATTTCTTGGCCTTTTTTGGCTTTTGATCAGGGTTATTTTGAAAGTTTCTGTTGTCATTATGATGTAAAAACAGTGAACACAGCTGGTTGTTGATGCACATATTTCAGATTAAAAGCTCTGATCAGAATGAGGCTTGATGCTTCTTACCATGTGTGGCCTGTTGTAGATGAGGACTTTAGAGGGTTTGTGAGAGCTCAGCTCCAGAGCTTTCTCCACCAGAGGGATGTACTTCACTTTCCTGCCTGGCTCGATGCCGAATGAAGCTGTAACCATCAGTTTGGGCTGAAAAACAAAGACACATGTGAGCGTGGACTCCAGAGCGGCTCGTTTTGATGCAGTGCTAACAGGGTAACGGGGGGGGGGCACAAAGGTGTGAAGCAGTTCCAGTAAACAGAAGCCTGTTTAAAATGCATACAGTAAATAACTGGCTTCACTAAAACTGACACCAAATCCTCATGGAACAGATATTTTTCTGCTCTGTTCACTCCACACACTCCACTTTCTGCCAAGTCACATTTACAGGATGTGAAAACCGTACAGCCCCCAGTGTTTGCATCACTTCAACCACAGCTATGGGTGTTATTTATGCACAAGCTCCACTTCATTGATTGACTTTTAAATTCAAGAAAAACATGCAGGACGTTCGCTCTGACTCCTCATCTGAACTTTCTGCAGCCAGAAACATGAATCCAGAGACAGAAAAGTCCCAGAAACAAACAACAATGTTTGCACTGTTCTGACTTCAGTCACCTGTTTCTGTTTACTTTCCTGTCAGGTTCATTTATTCAGAAAAATCAGGTTTAGATTTACTCATGTTTCCTCTTACTCTCACTACAAAAACCTCAACTCTGCCTGGAGACACATTAGCAAAGTGCAGAAACATTTCTGTGTTTTCTTTTTGCATTAAGACTAAATATTTGATGCACTTATCTGTAGTTAATTTCACCTAGAAAAAAGAACACATATGATTTCATAGTATATTACATATAACAGATATCTGTAAACAAATTTTAGATATCTGTAATTCCAATTCAAGATATCTCTAAATACATTTTTCAGAGATCCATAATGTGAATAAGTTCACATTTTTGTATAAAAAGTCAAAGTTTTGATATAAAAAGTCAAAATTTTGGGATAAAGTGAAAGATATGACAGAAACTGTCAAAGTTTTAACATAAAAAGTAAAGATTTGAAATGAAATGTCAGAACTTTGAGATAAAGTAAAAGTTATGAGATGAAAATTTGATTACATTTTTACGTCTAAAGTCAAATTTCGATATAGAAAATGTCAAAATTTTGAGGTAATAGAGTCAAAGTTATGATATAAAAAGTAAAACTTTCAAGAAAAAGTCAAAGGTATGAGACAAAGTGAAAAAAAATTGGCTTATAAAAAGTCAAAATTTTGGGATAAATTAGAGATAATGAGACAAAATATCAAATTTTAACATATTAAGTTAAATTTTGTGGAAAAAAAGACTAAATACTGATATAAAAAGTCAAAATATGGAGATAAAGTCAAAGTAAGGAGACAAAATGTCAAAATTATGACACGTAAAGTCAAAATTTGAGATAAAAAAGAGTTTAAAGAGATTAAAGAGTCAAAATAATGAGAAGAAAACTAAATGATTTTTGAGATGAAGCAAAAATTTGGACTTTCTCTCATTATTTTGACGGTTTATCTCAAAATTTGGACTCAAACCAATTTTTTATCTTTCATAATATTAACAAGCAGAAACAGGCTTGCATACATTTTTATGTTTTAATTATATAAAATGTTCCTTCAAACATTAAAAGAGTGTTTTAAATAAATGTTTGGGTTTGTCATCTTTGAGGATCTTTGGGTGTTTTTGCAGCATCTCCACTTTTAGGTTTTTAGAATATTGTCACTCTGATATTTGCTCTAAAACGTGGCTCTTAAAGAATCACTAACTGGCATCTTAATTTCAAAAGAAAACCAGTGGAGTGGAGACGAAATAAATGATTAATCTAAGAACGAGGATAACCTTAACCAAAGGGGTTTAAAGACGTGTAGAGATCCGTCAGCAGAGATTTTCTCCTCCTTTAAACCTCGGAGCAGATCATGACATCACATCTGAGTGAGCGGCCGCAGCAGCAGAAGGAAAAAGTGAAAAGAAAAAAGTGTTTTCCAGTGTGAGTGATTCATTTGGAGCTTAAGGAAACAAAAGCTGCCTGAGGCTCAGACTCTGACTCCTATTATTCAGGATGAATGGAGCACATTACAAACGCCACATGAAAATCAGGATTGGAAACGATGATTCGCCGACACATTATCGCCCAGTTTCCTCTCAGCCGATGAAAAGAGCAAAGAGCGTGTCCTCAGGTGCCCCCCCCCCCCCTCCCCTCGGGTCCTGGGGGGTCGCTCTGATTCTCTGATTTCATAAAGATCATGTTGTCCTGTCGTCACGGCTCAAGAGCAGATAACTCACAAACACGAGGTGACGAACGCTTTTTTCTGACCTTGGCGTGATTGATGCGGACTGAAAGCTCTTTGGAGGCGAAGCCGCCGAAGATGAGGCTGTGGGGGGCGCCGATGCGAGCGCACGCCAACATGGTGAACATGGCCTGGGGCACCATGGGCATGTAGATGACCACCAGGTCTCCTTTCTGAACGCCGTTCTTCACCAGGACCCCCGCCAACCTGGACACCTGCAGAAAAAAAACACAGAAATGTACAGAGTTTAACACAGAGACACCAAAAAAGAAATTATAAAAATTCCCAGTTTATTCTAAAAACCATTCATAATTATAATGAATCAAAGCTGCACTGAGCAAAAAAATAATTAGGCTGTGTTTGAATATTTTTTGCATTATATTCAGACAGTTTTTTTTATGTAAAAGACAAAATTTTGAGATAAAAAGTTGAAATTGTAAGATAATTAACTTGAAATTGAAAGACAAACTCAAAATTTTGAGAAGGACAGGCAAAAATATAAGAAAAAAGCCAGAAAGTTAAAATTTTGGAAAGATTTTTAAACATGGATAAAAAGTTGAAATTGAAAGAAAACTTAAAATCTTGGGATATCATGTAAAAAATTGAAAGACAAAATTCAAATTTTGAGATAATATAGTCAAAATTTTGAGGAAAAATGTCAGATATTACGATAAAAAGTATGAATTCAAAAATTTTGAGGAAAAAAGTTTTAAAAATGTTTAAAAAAATCAAAATTTTGGGATAAAGGTTGAATGTAAAGGACATATTAAAATTTTAAGCTCAGGTCAAAATTGAAAGAAAAATCAAAATGTTTAGATAAAAAGTCGAAATTTTGGGGGAAAACAATCAAAAGTATAAAAAATTAAAGACAGTAAAAAAGTGAGAAAAAAAATGGGAAAAAAGTCAAAATTGAAAGAAAAATTGAAATGTTTGGATAAAAAGTCAAAATTTTGATGAAAACAATCAAGAATATTCAGAAATAGTCAAAAATTGGGAATAAATATCGAAATTTTGAGACAAGTCAAATTTTTCATAAAAAGTCAAATTGTTTGATTAAGTCAAAGTTTGAAAAGAAAAAGTTAAAAACTTGAGATCAAAAGTTGAAACTGAAAGAAAACTTAAGATTTTGAGATGTAAAGTCCAAATTTTGAGAACAAAAGTCAGATGATTAAGACAAAAAGTCAAAATTATCAAAGAAATTCACAATTTTGAGTGAAAAAAAGTCAAAATTTTGGCTTTTTATTTCCAAATATCGTCTACAAGGGCAGTAAATAAAAGTCTCAGCAAAATTAATTTTTATATTTTTAAGTAGTGGACATGATAGAAAATGTTCCTTTAAACAGTAAAGGGGTGTTTTAAAAAATGTTTTAGGAGTTTTTAGATTATGGTCACCCGAACTTTGTATCTAATATAAATCAGTTCTGTGATGAATCAGAGAGCTTCTTTCCTATAATATAATATGTAGAATATTTGTTGGTTTCTTTGTTAAAAATGAGATTATTTTCCTCTGAATCCATTACAGAGATAATAAATTGGATATTACTTGATGCATGAATAAACTCCATTAATTTTTCTTAATAGAACGACATTAAATTCAGTCTTTGGAAGCAGAAACTAATAAAACAAAGCAGCCGAGCTCGTGTACATTTGAAAGCAGCGTTTTCATTCAAAACTGGTTCAAACACAAGTTTGTGCCCAAATGTCAGTCACATTAATTACGTCTTCATTCCCACTCTCCTTCTTTCTGTTTCTGCTGTTTTCCTGTTCGCTCAGTTAATTTTGTTCCACCCAGCCAAGAAAAACTTGGCTGACTGAAGAAGAGGAGAGAAAATGTTTCTTTCTTTCTTCAGCGACAATAAGAAATTCTGGTTCCAGTGTTTGAGAAAGTCAAACTGCTGCTGCTGCTGCTCAGAGTTTTTTTTTTTTTTTTTTCAGTGAGTCCTGGGAGAGAAGGAGGAGAGTGAAGATGTTTGTGTTTGTGTTCAGCTCTGTCACTTTTCATAAAACGTTCACCTGCTGCTGAAGTTCCCTGAAAGTGATGATCTCTTTAGTTCCAGTCACCGGGCTGTCGTAGATGATGGCGGGCTGCTCGCCGCGGCCGCTCTCCACGTGACGGTCCACCGCGTTAAAGCACATGTTCAGCTTTCCCCCCACAAACCTGACACACACACACACACACACACAAAAGCAAATGTCGTTAAAGTTGTGTAAACATTAGAGTGACTATTCCTAAAACCATAAAAGTGGTTTGAAGATCCTGCAAAAATATTCAAAAATCCTCAAAGACGACAAAACAGCTTCAAAACTCAAACATTTATTTAAAATATTCCTTTAATGTTTGAAGGAACCGTTTATATAATAGAAACATGAGAGCCAATTTCATCAAGTCGTAATTATAGAAAAGAAGAAAACACTGGCTTTCTTCAGATTTTGTTTTTTGGCATGTATGAAGTCAAATTTTGAGTTAATAAGTCAAAATTCCAACATCTTAATCTTAGAATTTTGACCTTATTCCATCAAAATGTTTCACTTTTTACCTAAAAATTTGACTTCTTATCTCAAAACTTTGACTTTCTGGTTCAAAATAGAACTTTTTAATTAAAAAAAAATGTTCTTTTTCATAAAAAAATAGACTTTTTTCACATTTGCATTTTATCTCAAATTTCAATATTTTATCTCAGTTTGATTTTCTCAAAAATCTTAATTTATTATCCAAGAATTTGACTTTTTTATTTTTTTTCTCATTTCAAAATGTGATTTTTTTTCCTGTTAGTTTTAATTTTATCTCAAAATTAAGATTGAGATAATTTTCATTTGCTCGAAATTTTGACTTTTTACCTCCTAATTGGACTTTCTAGCTCAAAATTTGACTTTTCATTACAAGTCTTCATCTTCTTTTCTTCTCAAAATTCCAACTTTTTCACAGAATTTTGACTTTTTATCTCGAAATATCAACTTTTTAATCCTGGAATTTTGACTCAATCCCAAATTTTTTAATTCATTATCTCAAAATTAGATTTTTTTAGCTCCTAACTTTCACTCTTCAGCCAAAAGTTTCAATATTTTCCCTGAAATTTTGAGTTTTATCTTACAGTTGTGACTTTTTCTCTCAAAATTTGACTTTTTATCTCATAACTTTGACTTTCTATTTGACTTCATCCTTTTTCCTCAAACTTTCCATGTTTTATTTCAAAAATTTGACTGAATATAGGTCAAAAAAAATTCTCAACTGTTCATGTCAACAAGTTAAAGAGGGGTACTGCCGTATTTCTGTTGTTTGTGCATTTTCCACTTCAGCATTTTCTGTCTGTGAGTGCAGTTTTTTCAAACAGTCAGAGTTTCAGAGTCTCAACATCTTGAGTTCAGGTTGGTGAATAATCAGAATAATGTCAGCGCAGCTTTGATTTATTATAAATATCAATGATCTGTAGAATAAGCTGAGAAAAACCCATTTACATAATTTTACCACTAAAAAAAGGAGGATGTTTGGTCAGTTTAATATCCAAACCTCTGTCTTTAATTTACACATTTAATCAGCGTATTCTGTTTCTAAGTGTCTTATTCAGCTCGTGGTTGAAATTGGGACAGAACCTGATTAAAAATCCTCCAGTAAAAACATTTGCAGCTGAATCTTCCAGCAGCAGCAGCTCAGGATGAATCGATGATAAACTCACAGCTTCATCTCTTTCTGCTGCCGTGCGTATGGAAAATGAAAGACGGCGAGCAGGTGGAGCAGGTGGCGTCTGGGAAACTGCTGTTTTGGAACCAGACAGAGAGAAACACGCTGGCTGTGTTTCCTTCACTTCAACCAGATTCAACCAGAGTCAGATTTAGGACGAAGCTCTGGCTCCTGCAACATTCGTCAGGCGGCTTAAGCTTTTCACAAGACCAACACAGAGACACACGAAAATATATTTCAGGACGGGAGAGTGTGTGTGGGTTTCTGATGTTTCTCATGTGGACGACTTAAATTTAAGAATCAGTGGAGAGGAGATTCAGATACTGAGAGAATGTTTCTTTGGCAAATTCACACAAAATAAATCTCAACCAAGTGAATATAACCACTTCTTACTCATATACAGTCACAGTGTGTTCTGATCCAAACAACATGAATAAGGCTTTTCAGGGATTAACTCTTCTATTAACTCTCCTGGCTACGGCAGAATAAAGCGAAGGTTCTGGAGTGGCCATCTCAGTCTCCTGACCTCAATATCATCTAAAACCTGCAGTTCAGGTGCAGTTTTTGACTTTATTCCATCAAAACTTGGACTTTTTATCTGAAACTTTGACTTAATATCTCATAACTTTGACTTTCTGGCTCAAAATAGAACATTTTAATAAAAAAAAAACTTGATCTTTTTCATTCAAAGTTTGACTTTTTTCACATAAGTTTGCATTTTATCTCAAAATTTCGATATTTTATCTCAGAATTTGACTTTTTATCGAAAAACCTTTGATATTTCCCCCGCTATTTTTAATTTCATCTCAAAATTTAGACTATTTGCTCAAAATTTTGAAGTTTTACCTCATAAGTTCGACTTTCTAGCTTAAATATTGGCTTTTCATTACAAGACTTAATCTTTTTCTTCTTCAAAATGTCAACTTTTTTCATGGAATTTTGACTTTTTATCTCAAAATTTCAACTTTTTAATCCCGGAATTTGACTCAATCCCAAAATTTCTAATTTATTATCTCAAAAGTAGATTTTTTTTAGCTCCAAACTTTGATGGATCTGACTTAAATTTAAGAATCAGTGGAGAGGAGATTCAGTTTTACCATCTGAGAAAATAAAGACCCTCATCCACAACGAGCACAAAAGACTTCAAGCTGTCATTGATGTTAAAGGAGGAAATACACGCTGTTAAGAACTGGGGGAGGGAAACTTTTCATCAGGGAGTAAACACACTTGTTTGTTAGTAAGTGTCTGTTATCATTCATATTTCCTGAGAAAAGGCCAAAAGTAGAGACCAATGCACACCATTAAAATATGTTTTAAAAGTTAAAAAATAACAAAGAAAGCAAAGATATTAAATAGTAATTAAGATGTTAATGGGTTATATAAATAAAGAGCAATGAATAAGACAAAATAAATTATTAAAAAGTGCAAGAATGAGAGTGAAGTACAGATAAATGGATACACGCACTAAGAGGAAAGTTGATAAGAAAAGAAGCGGATGTACAGTTATGATGATTAAGTTATTTTGTTTTGTCGCTAACAGGCAAATTTTGTTAGTTTTCTCATCATAATTATTAACAAAAGTGCCACTTTTAATAAAATGTATCATATCAGGTTTATATTTGTTTATATTCTGATTGGACACTATGCATTTATAGCCTGAATGTAAAAACTGCAAAGTGCAACTTCTGTTTTCTATCAAGACTAATACATTTAAACAATTATAGAGAATATAAATATATAATATATATGTATATACGTTAATATATTAGGTATTAGGATGTAAGAGTAATGAAAAAAACAATCAATCTCTGTTTTCAGTTGTGTTGCTCCTGAATTGTTATGATCTGGGGGTCGTGCTTTTATTTTGAAAGGGCGCCTGTGTTTATTTCACGTTCAGGAGGATTTTAAAGTGACTTAAACATTAAGTTCAGAGTTGGTGTTTGCAGAAACACTCTCCTGTTGTCACATGGAGGTGACACTGTGAGAAAAGCTCCTTATTGTTGTTGTTGTTGTTGTTGTTGACTCAAACCTACCAGTTTGGAAACACATGGTCCTGGAGTCTGAGATTTTTTTTAAAAATCAAAATTTGAGATAATTTTTTTTTCATGATGGATTTAAGTCAAACTTTAGAGATAAGGTCAAAATTTTAAGATTATTGAGTCAAAATTATGTAAAGAAAATCAAAGTTTGTGGGGAAATGTCAACATCATGAGATGAAAAGTCAAATTTTTGTGATATGAAGCTGAAATTGTTTGATAAAAAGTCAAAATTTGGATTTTGCTTTTTAATTATTTGACTTCCATAACATTTGGGAATTTGGCCTCCAGTTAATTTTTTATAACAAAGAAATGGACTCAGTATGTTCCATGTGTTTTCAAAATAATATGTACCAGGTATTAAACATTTGAGTGGTTTTAGTTAGAAAAAAACAAACACATTTTGACTCCTAAAACAGGACGTAATTGGTATTTTCTAGTTTGTGTGTTATGGTAACATTTATATAATATCTGTTTTCAGTTCTGTTACTCTTGAATTGTTATGATCTGGGGGTCGTGCTTTTATTTTGAAAGGGCGCCTGTGTTTATTTCACGTTCAGGAGGATTTTAAAGTGACTTAAACATTAAAGTTCAGAGTTGGTGTTTGCAGAAACACTCTCCTGTTGTCACATGGAGGTGACACTGTGAGAAAAGCTCCTTGTTGTTGTTGTTGTTGTTGTTGTTGTGTTGTTGTTGTTGACTCAAACCTACCAGTTTGGAAACACAGGGTCCTGGATCTGCAGAGTTTTCCTCCAGGGCTCAAACCAGTGAATATCCTGAGCCATTTGTGTCCAGTAGCTCTCAGGTGTCTCCTTGGCTGAGGTGAAGGCTCGTGTGTACTCACAGTCTGATGCAAAGTTCCTGCAGCTCTGCAAAGCGACACACTTCTGGAAACCCGCACGCGCAGCTGTCACGGTCCGCAGTTTCCTGGCGCAATGATTCAGGCGCAGAATCTGTTTAACCTGAAAGTGCATCGTTGTTTCTGTCACTTTCCCTAAAACTTTCTCCCGTTTCTCGCCGCTTCTTCCGGTGTTTCCCCGCAGGTGAGCGAGACGCGTCTGCAACTACTTAGAGTGACGTCATCAGCTGAGGCTCGTGGGTGGTGGGGCCACATCAGAGGGAGAGTCCTGCAGAAAATCCTCCTCAAACAATCACTTCAAGGAATGCGAACTATGAACTGGATGTAGTCGATGCAGGAGGAGCTTTGAGGTTGTTGCACAACTCAGAAACTGATCCTGTTCCAAGAAAGCAAGAGAAAAACAAGCAGGCAAAGGCTTCTGGGAAAGAAAAGTGTGAGGAAAAACTCTGACTCTTCAAGAACTTTGACTTCGAGTGCAAAAGTGAAAAAAAAATCTAAACCATGTAGAAGTTATTATCAGAAAATGTGTGGCACAAGATTAAAAGCAAGGACTCTTATTTTGGTAGTCTGAAGCCCATTTGCACCAAATAAAAACTGACTATAAAAACTTGGCTTTGTTGAGATTTTTTTTTCCCATTTAAATTCAAAATTTTGGGAGAAAAGTCCAAATTTTGAGAGTTAAAATTATGATGTCAAAAAAGAAAATGTTGAGGAAAAAGAGTCAAAATTTTTGAGGGTTAAAAAAACAAAACAATATTTATATAATTTAGTCAAAAGTCAGAATTTTGAGGAAAATTTCAAAATATGTAATAAAATTCATAAATTTAAACAAACAGTCCAATTTTTTTTAAATAAGTCAAGACTTTGAGATGACTAAATTAAAATTTAAATAGAAAAAGTCAAAATTTTGAGAAAAATAGTCAAAATATTTGCAGGTTGAAAAGTTAATACTTTGATAACATTTGAAATTTTTTAAAAAATCAAAATTTTGAAATAAATTGTGATAGATTTAATTCAAAATTTTAAGATTATGGAGTTAAATTGATGTAAAGAAAATCAAAGTTTTTGGGGTATAATGGCAAAATCATGAGATAAAATTCAGAATTTTCGATAAAAAGAAAAAAAAGTTAGAGTAAGTCAAAATCTTGAGGAAAAAATTCCAAATTATATGATTAAAAACTCAAAAATAAGAGGTTAAAGTCAAATTTGAGATAATTTTTATTTCATGATTAATTTAAGTCAAACTTTTGAAATAAGGTCAAAATTTTAAGATTATTGAGTTAAAATTATGTAAAGAAAAATCAAAGTTTGTGGGGAAATGTCAAAATCATGAGATGAAAAGTCAAACTTTTGTGATATGAAGTTGAAATTGTTTGATAAAAAGTCAAAATTTGGATTTTGTTGTTTAATTATTTGACTTCCATAACATTTGGGACTTTGGCCTCCAGTTAATTTTTTATAACACAGAAATGGACTCAGTATGTTCCATGTGTTTTCAAAATAATATGTACCAGGTATTAAACATTTGAGTGGTTTTATTTAGAAAAAAAAAATACATTTTGACTCCTCAAACAGGACGTCATTGGTATTTTCTAGTTTGTGTATTATGGTAACATTTATATAATCTCTGTTTTCAGTTCTGTTACTCTTGAATTGTTATGTACTGTGGGGTCGTGCTTTTATTTTGAAAGGGCGCCTGTGTTTATTTCACGTTCAGGAGGATTTTAAAGTGACTTAAACATTAAGTTCAGAGTTGGTGTTTGCATAAACACTCTCCTGTTGTCACATGGAGGTGACACTGTGAGAAAAGCTCCTTATTGTTGTTGTTGTTGTTGTTGTTATTGTTGTGTTGTTGTTGTTGACTCAAACCTACCAGTTTGGAAACACAGGGTCCTGGATCTGCAGAGTTTTCCTCCAGGACTCAAACCAGTGAATATCCTGAGCCATTTGTGTCCAGTAGCTCTCAGGTGTCTCCTTGGCTGAGGTGAAGGCTCGTGTGTACTCACAGTCTGATGCAAAGTTCCTGCAGCTCTGCAAAGCGACACACTTCTGGAAACCCGCACGCGCAGCTGTCACGCCTTGTTTTTGCGCCGCTGACACAGTCCGCAGTTTCCTGGCGCAATGATTCAGGCGCAGAATCTGTTTGACCTGAAAGTGCATCGTTGTTTCTGTCACTTTCCCTAAAACTTTCTCCCGTTTCTCGCCGCTTCTTCCGGTGTTTCCCCGCAGGTGAGCGAGACGCGTCTGCAACTACTTAGAGTGACGTCATCAGCTGAGGCTCGTGGGTGGTGGGGCCACATCAGAGGGAAAGTCCTGCAGAAAATCCTCCTCAAACAATCACTTCAAGGAATGCGAACTATGAACTGGATGTAGTCGATGCAGGAGGAGCTTTGAGGTTGTTGCACAACTCAGAAACTGATCCTGTTCCAAGAAAGCAAGAGAAAAACAAGCAGGCAAAGGCTTCTGGGAAATAAAAGAGTGAGGAAAAACTCTGACTCTTCAAGAACTTTGACTTCGAGTGCAAAAGTGAAAAAAAAAAAATCTAAACCATGTAGAAGTTATTATCAGAAAATGTGTGGCACAAGATTAAAAGCAAGAACTCTTATTTTGGTAGTCTGAAGCCCATTTGCACCAAATAAAAACTGACTATAAAAACTTGGCTTTGTTGAGATTTTTTTTTTTCCCATTTAAATTCAAAATTTTTGGAGAAAAGTCAAAATTTTGAGATGACTGAGTTAAAATTATGATGTCAAAAAAGAGTCAAAATTTTTGAGGGTTAAAAAAAAAATCAATATTTTTATAATTGAGTCAAAAGTCAGAATTTTGAGGAAAATTTCAAAATATGTAATAAAATTCATAAATTTAAACAAACAATCCAATTTTTTTTTAAATAAGTCAAGACTTTGAGATGACTAAGTTAAAATTTAAATTAAAAAGTCAAAATTTTGAGAAAAATAGTCAAAATATTTGCGGGTTGAAAAGTCAATACTTTGATAACATTTGAGATTTTTTAAAAAATCAAAATTTTGAAATAAATTGTGATAGATTTAATTCAAAATTTTAAGATTATGGAGTTGAATTGATGTAAAGAAAATCAAAGTTTTTGGGTATAATGGCAAAATCATGAGATAAAATTCAGAATTTTCGATAAAAAGCAAAAAAAAAGTTAGAATGAGTCAAAATCTTGAGGAAAAAATTCCAAATTATATGATTAAAAAACTCAAAAATCAGAGGTTAAAGTCAAACCTTTGAGATTAAAAAAATCAAAATTTGAGATAATTTTTTTTCATGATTGATTTAAGTCAAAATTTTAAGATAATTGAGTTAAAATTATGTAAAGAAAATCAAAGTTTGTGGGGAAATGTCAACATCATGAGATGAAAAGTCAAACTTTTGTGATATGAAGTTGAAATTGTTTGATAAAAAGTCAAATTTTGGATTTTGTTTTTTAATTATTTGACTTCCATAACATTTGGGAATTTGGCCTCCAGTTAATTTTTTATAACACAGAAATGGACTCAGTATGTTTACATGTGTTTTCAAAATAATATGTACCAGGTGTTAAACATTTGAGTGGTTTTATTTAGAAAAAAAAACACATTTTGACTCCTCAAACAGGACGTAATTGGTATTTTCTCGTTTGTGTGTTGTGGTAACATTATAATATTCATTAATTAATTAAACACGTTGCTCACTTTAACATCAAAAACTAAAACTCTGTCGATAATCTTCTGGTTTTTATCCCTGAATGACCCTGCAGACATAAATTGGGAATCTTGCCTTGAGCCAGTTTTTTTATTATGCAAAAAAAAAAGAAAAAGAAGGAAGCATGAATATTTCTTTGTGAGCTTCTTTTCATCATAAATCTTTGCAGCTACATTAAATTTTCAGACTTTTCCTCTGGGCGGCGTCAATAACGTTCTCTCTGCTGTAAGTGACTGTGGAACATTTTAAAGAGAAACTGTTGGAGGATATTTACTCTCGTGAACGTGTGAACTGTAGAAAACAGAACAGAGATAATATCTCATGTTGAGCTGAGTCACTCCATGACAGCAGCAGCAGCAGCTTGTGAAATCCTGGCACGCCACCACAACGCCGCCACGCCACGCCATGTGCTCTCAGATGGAGAAGCATACATCCCTTTCACTGTCGTAAATACCCATAATTCCCCACCCTCCTTTACAGTGACCCCTGCACACTGGTGCTTCTGGTTGAGTAACTCTTCCTGCTGATTTTTCAGGTCATGTTTCTATTTTTACACCAGCAGAGCAGAGTTTCCATTGGACAAACCTGCTGCACTTTCTAGGAAACCTATTGAGCACATACTTAATATTCATTCACTCATTTTATAAGGCTAACTACGGTGGCCCTGAGTGGTCACAGCGCTGCAACTTAAGAAAACACATGCAAAAAGACAAAACACAAGCAAATTGTGAAAACTACTCAATCAGTTTAAAAAAGAAAAATGCACACATCCAATAACGTCCCTTTTTTGTGTCCGAGTGCAATATTTCCTTCCATCATGAATTGAGTATTTCATCACATGTATTTCTTTATTCTATGAAACCTGTGTTATTTGAACACATCTTTAAACTATTAAAATATAACATGTTTTTTTGTGTTTTGGTTCCTCAAACCCCCAAAATGTCAGGTGGTGCAACCGTCCTGACAAGTATCCACAGTAATTAAACTCTAAAAATTGAATGTCAGTTATTGTAAATGGAAATTAAAAATACAGTGGCATTATTTTATGCTTGNTTGGTGACTGGAACAATTTCCATGTCAGGTGGTACAACCAATGTAATAATGTGAAATGTTATTTTAACATCAAATTATTTATCTTATTCACAAATAAAAGAAATGAAACACACAAAATGAAAATGTATGAGTCACTACAGACACTTGAGAGATACTTGCCAATAATTTCACACAGAAAAAATAACAGGAACATATAAATACATTTTCATATATTTGGTTGCACCACCTGACATTTTTGGGTGCTCAAATTAAAAATACTAAAAAATAATGAACCTAAAAACTTTGAAATGTTGGTCAACTACTGAAAACATAATTCCTCTCTCAGAAATATGTTTTTCATCCATTTTCAAAGAACTTTTCAAAAATACGATTTTAGACCCTCTTTTTGTCATTGACCCACTAATAAAAAAATTACGAAGTGGGAAATTTGCCACTTTGGTTTCTCACTGTCCCTTCAATAAACGGTTTTGATGATAAAAACTTGCAAAAAGTTCAAAATTATGATGCATGAGAGTAGATTTTTGCCCTCAAAGGCCACCGTAGCTTTACTGACAGGAATACTGTTAGATAATCCTATTTCTTCACTCTGTAGCTTTAAAGCTACTATGAGGATTTTTACTTTGTGTTGACGGTGGCGCCCCCTAGTGGACAAGACACATGCGTAAATGCTTTTCCTCTTAAAAAAAGGTCTTTCTGCTTTCTTCTAACTGTGAAAATTTCACTCACTATAATTTTTTTAAAAGAAAATGTAACCACAGGTTGTTGTAGCTGTAGTTTGTTTGTCAAACGCCCCCTAGTGGCCGCGCTAGAACAGTGAAAAAATTAATAATGACAGTGAAATAAATAAATTGTCTGAGTCTGAAGCATCTGAATCCTTTGTGTTGAATAAAATAAAGTAGATGAATCCATCAAACTCCAGACTCATCCTGGTTTTTTTATTTTATTTCACCAGCACTTGTTGTTACGCAGCATTGATCCAAATTTCATCACATTTCATCAGAGCCTGTAAGTTCGGATCTAATTCATGTATTACTTAGACTTTCAACAGAAAAAGGATCTTTCTCTCTTCTCTTATGTTGTAATTTGTCTGGCTGAAAGGTCCTCAAACCCCCAAAAGCTTGGAAAAACTACTTTTTAATTCATTTTATTTTACTATTTTTACCCCCGTGCAGCTGCTGTTTGCAGAGTTTCACATCTCTCCTCTGATTGGACGTGATGAGTGTGAATCTTTTGAATCAGCTGCCCTTCAGAAACAGTTTGAGGCAAATGACCCGACTTTATCTTCAATAATTCTCTTTTAGAAGCAGATTTTTCTGCTTTAATTGTTCTGAATTATGGATTTATAATCAAATTAACCGCAAGATAAAAATCACAGTTTAACATTCAGGGTCTGGTTTAGACGTGACATTTGGTGCAGAGGCTTGTTAGAGATTTCAGACCCAATTATTCATAAATCTGCATCAAGTCTGGCCTGTAATTGAATATAAATGGTAATATATTAGTGATACTTCAAAATAAAAGCCCTGACTGGTGTTAAGTGAGAGTGAAAACCAAACAAGAAGATAAAGAGTCTCTCACTGCCGCTCAGACCAAGAGACAAAAGATGGAAATATAAACACCTAAAAATCTAAATTAAGCTTTAATCTAAGATTTCAAGGCATTATTTGTATTTTTGTATAGGTGAAATATATTTTTCCTTTTTATTGAAGCATGTAGTGAAGCATTGTTGTAGGAGCCCATTACTGCCAGGTAAAAAAATGAAAATGAAAACAGCCTTGATGAGAATTTTTGTCTCATATGGAGTCAAATTTTTTGAGAAAAACGGAAAAATTTTGGCGTAATGATCAAAATTTTGAGATGTAATCAAATTATATGATAAAAAAAATCTAATGTCCAAGATAGAAAGTCAAGATTTTAAGGAAAAATAGTCAAAATTTTGATGACATTTTGATAAGGCCAGAATTAAGAGTAAAAATACCAAAATTTGAAGTTAAGTCAGAATTTATTACTTTTTTTTCGTATTAAATGGTAATATATTGATAATACTTCAAAATAAAAGCCCTGATGGGTTCGTTTATGACTTTTCATCACACTATATTAACTTTTTATGTCCTCATTTTGACTTCTTGTTTTCTAATTTAAACTGTTAATGTCTTATTTTGATTATAAATCCATACTTGTGACTTTAATCTCCTAATTCTGACTTTTTAAATCTCCTTGTTTGGAATTTTAACTCATATTTATGTCTTTTCATGTCTTTTTTATCGCATTTGATCAATATTTTGGGCTTTTTATGGGACTCATAACACTAATAATTAAATTAACTTATTGCACAAAGATCAAGTTTGGTTATGATACCAATTAGGTCTGATTCATCCTAAACAGCAAGGCGAATAAAAAATTCACACCAGATAAAAGCTCCAAACTGTAACATGTGAGATAAAGAGTGAAAATGATGAAAACTGATGTCATGGTGTTTTTTATGGTCAATCAATAAGCTCATAAGATGCCAAACAGATGCAGGAAATTAATAATTTCCCTCATCTTATGCAGGATAAAGACGACCGTGACCATGTGAAATCAATCAGGAGATGTTAGAATTTATCTGCTGAATCAGAACCAGACATTTTCTGCAGGGAAACGCTGTTACAGATTTGATTCCCCTGAAGTCAGATTGTTGATCTTAGAATGAACCAGAGAAAGTCTGAATCTGCGTCTGACAGCCTCGAGAAGTTGGAAACACAGTCTTCAACTTAGTTTGGCAACTCGGCTCATTAAAAGTCTCAGAAACTGCTCCTGAGTTGTCGATCAGTTTCCCTCCCACATGTTTACACCATGATCAGCTTTCATTATCTGACAGCAGCTGCCTGATGCAGACGCTGATAAACAACCAGCAGCTGTGAGAAAGCAAAGCCTCACATCAGGACGGAAATAAAGATTAGAGTTCAGATTTTTATCAGCACATTTCATCCACTGGTTCCCAGTCTCTGTCCAGTAATGACCTCTGAGGAATAAAGTCAGAGTCATGACAGCGAATAAAAGTTTTTGTCAGAAAAACCTGGACTGACAGAAGAATTACAGTCAAACATGATGTTGTTGTTTTGTATCCTGGAATTAAATGACATGTTTTCAACAATGTTTTTCTTAGCAAATTAGTCGCCCTGTTTTTACTCTTTTTGTAAAGCAAAACTAACCAGCTACAGGAAAAATCTTTTGTCCTTTTTTATGGTCGTTAATTTACCATTCAGTTTTTCTCAGCTTGTTCAACAGACCATTACCTTTTTTTCCCGCCCATATACAGCTAAACTTTTGAGCTAAGACATAAAAAATTGTGATATAAAGTTAAAGTTTTGATATAAAAAGTCATAATTTCAAAATAAATCAGTCAAATTTTTGTGGTAAAGCCAAAAGTAGGAGACTGAATGTCAAATATTTTGAAGTATAAAGTGATAATTTTGAGATAAAGTAAAAGAAATGAAACAGAATGTTAAGATTTTGATCTAAAAAGGCTACATTCTGAGGTGAAAATCAAAATTTTGAAATAAATCAGTCAAAATTTTGGGATAAAGGGAAAGGTATGGCACAAAATATCGAAGTTTTTTAATAAAAAGTCCATGTTTTTGGGGTATAGCCAAAAGTAGGAGACAAAATATTAAAAATTGTTGATTTATAAACAAAATGACAAAGTTTTGATCTAAATTAAGTTAAATTTTGAGGTAAAAAAGCTAAATTCTGAAACAAAAAATATCAAAATTTTGAAATTGAATCAACTTTAAGAGACAAAATGTCTCTTAAAATTAAAATTTTGAGAAATTTAGTAAAAATATTGAGGTAGTAAAATCAAAATTATGAGAATAAAACAAAAGTGAAGTCAGAATTAAAGTATGAAAAAGTATAAAAGTTCATTATTTTGACCTTTTATCATAAAGTTTTGACCTTAATATGAACGAAAACTTAAAAAACTCAAAAAGCCAGTTTTTAATTGTTTTAACTGTAACTGCTTAAATGAGCTATTTAACATTATTTTTTGTTTACATTATAGAATGAAGGGGATTTTCTTTTTGGGGGGTTTTAGAATATGGCTGCCCTAATTTAGCTCTAAGATAAATGAAACTATCAGATTATTTTGATGATATTTGTGATTTTATTTTGGTGACCTCTGTCTGTGATTGTTCCTTTTGGTCACTTTGACCTTTGACCTGGATGTAAACACTCTTCAGTCCCCTCGTCTGTGTTTGCTCTGCCTGCTCGGCCTCTTACTTTCTCCTTCAGACCTTTCAGAAATCAATTCCCGTGCAGCTGAAGGGTTTTAAGAGCACTGCAGCGTAATCCCACCTCGAAAAAAAAAAAAGAGAAAAAGCAGAACTGTATTCCAGCCCATATGGATGTGAGCCTGTAATCTCTCCCTGCCCTCTTTCCACGCCGCTCTCTAAGCCCTCGCTCTCTATCCCTGCGCCGCGTCCTGCCCACCACTTAGCACCAGTTTACATCTGCATGCAGCTGTGGGGGTGGGAGGTTGTGGGGGGGGGCGACGACTCTGCAGCAGCAGCAGCACATATGGACTCAGTGATTAGATTAAACAGCAGTTACAAAATGATGAAATTCAATCTAAGTGAAATGCAAAGCCACAAAGATTTGACATCTTCAAACATCCTTCCTGACTTTCTTCCTCTGCAGCTCCATTTGGAGTGAAGTGGGGTTGGAGTGGGGGGGGGAATAGCTTCCCAAATGAGTCTCAGCTTTTTCCTCTCTCAACACCAGGATTATATATCAGATTCAAACCGTTTCAGTGTCTTTACCTGCTGATTCAGCTCTGACAGGTGTGAACGGAGCTGAAATATTGGTCACAACCTCAGGTGTGTGTTTCATAGGCTGTATAATGAGTGGACGTAACGACGTTCGGCTCAAACTGAAGCCTCCAGCAGATGCCCTGCCCCCTGGTGTATGGCTGCAGTATAGGTCCCCATTCATTCCAGATATGAGTTGGGAAAACTTTAAATGTTAAAATAACATTTCACATTATTACATTGGTTGTACCACCTGACATGGAAATTGTTCCAGTCACCAATGAAGTGAAAAAA
The DNA here is from genome assembly GCA_008086565.1 of Thalassoma bifasciatum. Taxonomy (NCBI): domain Eukaryota; kingdom Metazoa; phylum Chordata; class Actinopteri; order Labriformes; family Labridae; genus Thalassoma; species Thalassoma bifasciatum. The sequence goes on from RPOG01000382.1 coordinate 382,248, forward strand.
CCTTTTTTATCAGTATTTCAGAGAAATCTACAAACTTTTCCACTTGGTCACAAATGTCATTTGGGCTCCTCTGGCTGATGCAGTTTCCTGTTTCCTGTTTTATTCTCTTCACTTTAAAATAAAAGTCTAATGTTACGGTTGCACCACCCTGACATTTGACAAGGTGAAAATTACAGGACAAAAGTTTTTTACATTTCTCAACAGCTTTAAAATTCAAGGTTCAAGCATAAAATAATGCCACTGTGTTTTTAATTTCCATTTACAATAACTGACATTCAATTTTTAGAGTTTAATTACTGTGGATACTTGTCAGGACGGTTGCACCACCTGACATTTTGGGGGTTTGAGGAACCAAAACACAAAAAAACATGTTATATTTTAATAGTTTAAAGATGTGTTCAAATAACACAGGTTTCATAGAATAAAGAAATACATGTGATGAAATACTCAATTCCCATTTGTAGAAATCAGACTTTTTCGAGATGACTCAGAAAGTCCTCACAGTCCCTTTAATAAAACAGATTTTTTTTTTCCTTCTCATTTTCACATCAGATTCTCCCTTTGAGAATAAATGCTGGAAAAAAACAGCTTCTTTCATGGAGCTGGAGTTGAAATAAATCTGCTGTATAAAGGATGTGAGGTGATGATGAGGTTTGATGATGAAGCTGGAGGTAAATTAATCCCCCTCCTCCCAACCACTCCCAATCACTCCCCCACCTCTCTCTCTCTCTCTCTCTCTCTCTCTCTCCCTGTGATGCTGCAGCTCCTGTAGTCTCTCCAGTCTCCAGTAAACAGCAGACATGGCGACAGTGGTCCAACCGCTCTCTCTGGATCGAGGTAAGACGCTTCGCTCTTTCTCCTTTTCCGCTCGTCTCTTCAAGCTTTTTCCTCTTTTTTTTCTTCTTCCTCCTGCTCGGAAAACTTCACAAAGGGAATCGTGAACCCGGGTTATCTCCAGATGTTTTTGCAGCTCCTGGACACGGATTATCTTTACGGGTTTGTTATTACGGGCGAAGCCAGCTCGGAATAAAAACGCCTCCTCTGAGCGTGCGCGGAAGGTGCAGAAAAGGAGCGCGTGTTACTTCTGTGAAATGATCGCGTGCATATGCATATTTGCTCCTCTTTTGTGAGAATATCAGACATGCATTCACACTGTGCGTTTATCTCTGTCCATATTATGTAATCTGCTCTGTCTCTGATCCATGCACAGCTCCGCTTCTTTCCTCAGGCTCAGGCTGAAGCTTCACTTTGCTTTGCATGAAACAACTTTTCTATCTGAACTCTGCAGGTGCAACATCAGCAGGTTGAAGGAGGAAATACAGCCAGTTTCACCTTTTCCATCCCTTTAAAATCCCAAATCGTGCAGAAAACGGCATGTTACAGCTTAATGATATGTACAGTGATGTAATTACCCAGCCTGCTTTGCTGATGCACCACAGGTTGTGTTTACTATGAGCTCTGGTAGCATGTAATTCTGCATCACGTGACTCAACCACAGATTTCTGCGCCCCCCCTGACCCCATTCATATAGTAGTAGTAGTAAAACCTCCTGGAGGGATTTATGCATTATTAGCATCTGGTTTAAGCTGCAGAAATTATGTCACTGTGCAACTTCTAAGTCCATTAAGAATGTTGTTTCTGATGCCTGTGAAGCTCAGGGTCACTCCAGAGCTCTGTGCATGAAGTACAGTCACATTAAGAAGGAGATTTTTTCCGCTGCTGAATGCAACACTGCACGAGCGTTGCATAAAAAGCGGATGCTGTCAAATATAGAGACATAAGACACCGATTCCTCTGAGCCAACTAAAGCTAGCATCAGCTCCCAAGCTACTCCCCATGCCACAGGAGGGGACTATAAATACACTTTATCTGGCAGGAGTGTGTATTTCTATGCAGGAATTAATCTCCACTGGTGTCACTTCTTCTGTGGACTGGGCACAGTTTGCTAGAATTGATCATTTTCTGCTAAATGAGGAATGAGACGTCTGTGTTTGTTGTTTATTGCTGTTTGTTTATGGAGGAAGAGTGTGTGCAGTCGGGCTTTGGTCTGAAAGTGCTTCAGCCTGCAGAGTTAATGAAACGAGGGTTAGATTGCATCGGGAAACACAGATAAACAACTCAACCCACGCTTCCTGCTCACGGCTCATCATATGGATTATAAAGAGAGGGAGCTTAGCTCATCTGATAAACAGCTTTTTATCACTGAAGCTCAGCCAAATGTCTTCCATCTTGGTTAAATGTCAGCGTTCAGTCTTATCTGATCTCAGTCATTTGCAGGGCAGTGATTCAGATGTGACCTCACACAGGGGGGGGCTGATCTATATTCACGTGTCGGGGCATGAATAGGAGCAGTCAGAGGTTGGCAGCCGTACAGGCATGAAAAGCAGTAATGATAGTTTCACCCAGGAGCCGTCAGAGCGAGTACAGGCTTCGCTTCTGCAGCTTTTGTGAAAACACTGTAATTGCTAATGAAAAGGTTGTCTCGTCTTCATCGGAGGGGGTGCAGGTTTTTCACAGCGGCGAGGAAACCGTGGGGCTGTCGGGTCACAGCGGGACGAAGGCCTTCCTGTTATTGTGGGAGGAAATGAGTGAGATAAGCCAGCTCCAGCATCCCCATCAGCAACAATAGATCCTGAATGATTCAGAGAAGGGTGGCGTGGTCAGAGGAGAGCTGGCATTTATCAGGAAACAGGCCGATCCCAGAGAGGACAACCTTTGAGAGACGTGACAGCCAGAGCAGAGGTCAGCGTGGGGGACGGCTGTTAGAGAGACTTTAGTTTCTGTTTGGGTTTGCTCTGCCAAGAGAGAATGTTTTGGTGCAGTTTTTAACAACATGATCTTATAGTTGTGCTNACTTTGACTGGGCCTTGTGAGACTGAGATGGCCACTCCAGAATCTTCCCTTTATTCTGCTGTAGCCAATGGCAGGTCCACTTGTCCTTGTGTTTTGGATCATTGTCATGTGTGAACGTCCAAGTACGTCTCATGTGCAGCTTCTGGGCTGATGAGTGTAAATTTTCCTCCAGTATTTTCTGATAACATGCTGCATTCATCCTTCATTCATCAGTTTGGACCAAGTTTCCTGAGCCTTTGTAGCTCACACATCCCCAAAACATCAGTGATCCACCTCCGTGTTTCACAGTAGGAATGGTGGACCTTTCATCATAGGCCTTGTTGACTCCTCTCCAAATGGAACAATGTTTATGGTTGTGGACAAAAAGTTCACTTTTGCTCTCATCACTCCAAATGACTTAGTTCCAGAAGTTTTGAGGCTTGTCTCTGTGCTGTTTGGCGTATTGTCAGCAGGAAACTGTGTGGCATTTGTGTAGAAATGTCTTTCTTCAGCCCATTTTTCCTCAAGTGCCTCCTTATTGTGCATCTTGAAACAGCCAGACCACATTCTTTCAGGGAGTCCTGTATTTCAGCTGAAGTTATTAGTGGGTTTTTCTTTCCTGTTTTATACAGTTGGATTAACTCTTCCTGCAGATCCTTTGACGATTCTTTTGTTTTCCTCATGACTCAGAATCCAGAAATGTCAGTGCAGCACTGGATGAAAGATGCAAGTGTTCATGCTGCTGGTGCCTGGATTGCAAGACAGGACTGATATCAGCAGTGTTTTCAAACACTGATTTCTCCAGCTTCCTGTATCTTTGATGAATTGCAGCTTCAGGCAGAATAACTTCTGCGTCGCTCCATCATGATTCAGTTTAATGCTCTGAGTAACGACACCAGTAAAGGTCCTGTCAGCTCTTAATTTCCCGCCACTTCCCTCAGTCTGAGGGTGTCCTCATTAGTGAAACTTAATGATTACATTTCTAAAGTTTGATGTGAGTTTTTAATCACCATCCTGCTACAGCTTCATTAAAAATCGTCTCATAACTGAGCTTCTATCGTGTGTTCATGAAAGATGGAAACACTGAGGAGGATCATTCCTGATTCTAAAGAATAAAAGTGTTTTTTTAAAGAACTGCGCCCAAAATAGATCCAACTATTTCCTCTTTCCTCCACTTTAATGCTGCGATGTTTAAAATGTAAGGCTATTCTGCTGCTTCAAACAGAATTAATATACTTAACTCCAGTCTCTTAAATCCTCAACATGAAGTTTTCTCTGAACAATCAGGAAATATCGAGGAAGTTTTAACGGTCTGGGTTCATAGAGATGGTGAATCTTTTCTTATTTTTTTTGCCATATTTTTTTAAATACATGATTAATCATTTCTTAACCTACACATTTTTGTTGTCAGCCTTTCACAGGTGCTTCAGTCGCTTCAGTATTTGACCTAAAATGTCTCTTCAAATGATAATAAGATGATAAAATATCATCCCCTTCAATATAGTGATTGATAACAACACATATGATGAGGAAGCAAGAAACATTGGCGTCATAAATCGCAATTGCAATATCTAGAAAAATCATCCCAATTAGATTATTTTTTGCAAAACATACAGCCACTTTTCCCAGATTAAAATGTATCATAAGCCATTTCCATCAACAGTTGATATAATACCAGGCAGCTTTGCATTGATGGTTCCCTGGATCCTTTTAAAAATTAAAGCATCTCTCCTCAAATGTACAAACATCAAACAGGAAGCTAAAAAATTCTGATATTATTGAGGGGTTTTTTTCTGTTTCAGCGTTACATAACCAAATCAAATCAAGACATTTCGAAGTGTAAAAGCCGAGACTTTCTTCCTAACAGGATTATATGGAAAGCTTAAATTATGTTGTGATTGAAACTGAAACGAAAACCTCTTTAAGTCCGTTCGCTTCCTCCACAGAGAGAAACTTCAAGCAGGAAATGTGAGGAAAACTCGCTTTTCTCCACTTAAAGACACCGAATCCTGACGCAAATACAGAGAATGTGTTTGGACTTAAATGATTCTCTGCAGCTTCATGTTTTCACCGTCACCTCGTCCTCCCTCCCTCTCTCCTTACCTCTCTCTCTAAAAGGCCTTTTATTACTGAATAAGGTAAAAATAGACAAAAATAACAGAATGAGGACAAGTCGTACAAAACAAAGTCATTCCTGGAAGAGCCTAAACATCACAGATGGATTATGGGAGAGTAAAAGCTTCCACTGGAGGATTACTCCTTTTAAAACATGTATTTATTAACGTGTGCGACACGGTCTCTGTGGTAACATCCTCTGTAAACTCATCTCCCTGAGCGCTCTCCAACATCAGGCCCTGACTAAAAAAGGTCATCCTCATCATTTGCTGATTAGAGAGAAGGCACCGAGCTGAACAAAGCCACACTGACGCCTAATGAAGGCTGCGACGCTCCACAAAAGCTGCACAACATTGTGGTGGGGATGTGTTGGGCCGCTGGGCAGCGCTCCAGTTTCATAGAACAAGGGGG
>RPOG01000382.1:387673-401977 GCA_008086565.1 Thalassoma bifasciatum
AAGTCATTTGGAGTGATGAGAGCAAAAGTGAACTTTTTGTCCACAACCATAAACATTGTTCCATTTGGAGAGGAGTCAACAAGGCCTATGATGAAAGGTCCACCATTCCTACTGTGAAACACGGAGGTGGATCACTGATGTTTTGGGGATGTGTGAGCTACAAAGGCTCAGGAAACTTGGTCCAAACTGATGAATGAAGGATGAATGCAGCATGTTATCAGAAAATACTGGAGGAAAATTTACACTCATCAGCCCAGAAGCTGCACATGAGACGTACTTGGACATTGATAAAGTGAAGGTTCTGGAGTGGCCTTCTCAGTCTCCTGACCTCAGTATCATCTCAAACCTGCAGTTCATGCAAGACAGAGCAAGAATTTACAGGAACTGGAGGCTTTTTGCCAAGAAGAATGGTCAGTTTTACCATCTGAGAAAATAAAGACCCTCATCCACAACCAGCACAAAAGACTTCAAGCTGAGGACAGGACTTAATCATTATCTAAAAGCCCCTTTTTTCTGCAGCAGCTTCCTTTTCTCTCAGTCAAACTCTGTGAGAATGACCTGGTTGCATGAGTTTGCCTTCGAGTGGAGCTAAATTTGGCGGATGTATATTTTTTCGGATGTGAGATGTTGCACAGATGTTGCTCACATCTGGACCCAGTGAATCCCCCAGAGCTCCCAACAGTGGGTCTGTGGGTTGGACCGGAGTCAGAGCAGAGTCGAGGCCTTCGGGGCGACTTCCCTTCACCGCACGTTCACTCAAACAAGAGCTCAACGAAGTCTCTAGTGGGCAGAAATATTTCACTTACACTGCAGCTCAGTCAAACGCATCAGAGGTGGAAAGATCTGGAGAACAGAGACGCCAGAGTGAGGTTTACTGGTTAGGAAAACAAAGACTGACAGGCTCGAACAGGAAGAGTAAATCTCTCAGGTTAAAGTTGATTCTGGTGTGACGGTGAGATAATGACAGGTTAACGAGAGCGTTTTGAACAGCTGTTCGGCCGGGTGTGGTGGTCATGTGACGGCAGATAAACAGAAAGCTCAGTCTGGAGAATGATCTGAGGATGAGTCAGTGGAGGGTGAAAATAAAGAAGTGTAACCACAGACTGTAAAAACACGGACTCAGCTTCACGTTGGCTTCTGTTGTGGTGTTATCACACACAGATGGTGGGAATAACTTCCTGCTAATTAAAGCAAAGAAGTGGAGTAGTTCTTCACCTGTCAGTCAAAGAAATCTCACCCTCTAATAAAAACTAAGTACGCTCTAATCTTGAACCTTTATTTACCCAAAAGGATTAAAAACATTCTTCTCATCATAGCAGCAAACCTGAATTTATATCTGATTCCTTGAAGCTTCTGCTAAATGTGTCTTATTTCACCTTGTTGTACCGAACAACCTCGTTTTCATCTTTAACTGTTGTAAAGTTTTAGAAAGCTGCAAACATATTTAGTGTGAGATAATATTCGCTGTCATAGTTTTTTTTTTTTTTTTTTTACCTCATAACCAAATAATAATGTATTCATTCATTATTTTTTGGCTCCACAGACCTTTTATTTTTTTGTTAGAACTAAGTATGTGATTAAAAAGTCTGGTTTAGAAATGGTAAGAGTTGTATTCAAAGTTCAGACTCAGGGTTTTAAATAAAGTCAAAATTCAACTATTTATCTCAAGAGCTTCTTTTTTTCTAAATAATTTGACTTTTTATCCTAAAATGTCGTCTTTATTTCTCATAATTTTGACTTAGATCTTAGTTGTTTGTGCGTCATTTGGAAAATTTGAATTTTTTTATTTTTTTTTTTATCCCAGACTTTTAAAATTTTACCCTTACATGTGAAATTATAGACTTTTTCAACAAAATCTCGGATCGATTTCTCAAAACTGAGATTTTTTTATCTCAAAATTTTGGCTTCTATCTGAAAATTTCCAGATTTTATCTTTGAGTATTAACCTTTTATCTTAAAGTTAGAAACAATTCTTACCTTCAGTTTTCATCTTTGCAGAAAAGCTTTTGATTATAGCTCTTTTGATCTAAATTTTATTCTTTAAATTTGGAAAATGAAAGACTAAAGAAACTGATATAATTTAAAAGTTTGGACACCAAATTCTAAACTTTTCATTTATATTTGAGAGAACAACCTCATGTGCATTTAAAACATCAAGTTTATATTGTTTCGCTGGTATTTTTCCAGTGTTTTTTCAATAAAATAAGATTGGAACATGGAAGGTGTGTGCTGCCAGTTATGAAAAAAAATCGGTATCGGCAGAAAATTGTGATCGGTGCATCCCTGGTTGTTACATTTGGAGAAAGAAGTAAAGTGGAAGTAAAGCTTGAGTTTCTTTCAGCCTCCTGGTGGACGTCAGAGGAACTGCACGGCTGAAGATTTTGTAACGAGGAGAGTTGATGCATGTTGTTGTTGCTCTGCAGAGTTGTTTAGTCATGTGTGGGATCATGTTTCTGATCGGCCTCGGGCTGAAGTTATTCGTTTTCGCGTGGGTGTCGAGCTCATACGTGGTGTGATTTTCATCTACGCTCAGTTTGTTCTGTGCTTGAGGAACATCACGGGATGAGAATCAGTGTTGTTATCACAGAGAGAGAGAGAGAGAGAGAGTGCATATTGGTCTTCTTTCCTCGTGGATTTCTGCAGCACGTGTGATTCACTCCATTCACTTCCTGTGAGCGTGACGTAACCGCCATCGCCCTGCGGTCATTTCTGCTGCTTTGTGATGAAACTCACTCATCCTTCAGTGCATCCTCTCCTGAGTTTTCTTTTACACTCCTGTGATCAGTCACAGCTCAGCCTATGTCCCACTTTTGCAGCGCTGTGGGCTTTAGCGTGCACTCATGGGACGTTTTTTGTCTCAAATCTGTGCTTCGTTTGAGTCTCGGGGTCAAACTGACGGCACAAACAGCAGCGAGGTCATTTTCATCTCTGCGTTTATTCTGCGGTGGAAATAATCCAGCAGACCTGCTCCACTTTTATCACCTTTCATGGATTCTTACCTTGATTTGTTTACACATTTACACACAACAGTGTGAGGAGACGCCTACTTTTTGCGACACTGCTGCCTCGTCTTTTAGAAGAGTCTGTATAAACGGCACACTCTAATCTATGCTCTCCTTCGTCATTTCCTCCTTATTCGTCTCGCCGAGCCGCGTCCGTCTGCAAAGTAGTGGAGACTCGGCGAGCGGCACTTGGTGTGTCGATATACAAATGGAGGATAATGTGGAGAGTAATCACCGTGGACACCCGCAATTACACCGTCTCTAAATCATGTTTGCAGAGCGACGGGCGGTTGCGTTGTTCGAGTTTGAGAGTTTGAGACCTGGACAGTTTGTGTCCTCGAATCGGAAGTCGACGTCTTATGTTGACAGAGTCATAGTCTCCACCAAACTAAAATTATGATGCTTTGTTAAAATATAGATGACAATTGAAAACAACGTGACTGAACCCATCTTTGTGTTATTTTTAAGGTTACATAGACAAGACACTGGTACCTGAGAAACATGGTAGTTAACATTTATTCAGTTCTTCTGTTCTAAAGTATAGTGCAATATGACATTAAATGAAATGGCATCGTACATAAACTTACATAATACCATGTTAGAGCCAGATTTGTAGCAGTGATCCTGAAATGTAATGAAAAAATGTCATGAAACCAAAACTGTAATAACAGATGCTGAGCTAAAAAACTTTACTTTTTTATTACATTACAGGCTCAGCACTTTTGCTACAGTTTTGACAAGTTATTACATTTTGGGTCATTGTTACATATCGGACTCTAACATGGTTTCTAAAAGGACTTTTGTAAGTTTGAATATTTGAACTTTTATAATATCCTTTACAACATAAATGAGTTTAAATATTATTCTGTGTGTTTGTAGCTTTTGTAGCTTAATATAATAACCTCCCCCCCTCCACACACTCACAAAAATCAAACTATTTTGGGGATGATTTGGCGGCCCATCTGCAATAACTTCGCGGCCCCTGATGGGCCACGACCCACAGGTTGGGCCACAGGGAAAAAATGTATCTGAACATCTCTAAACAAAACTTAAAAACTTGCACAAGTGGGAAGGGGAACGGTGTTATAGGTACATTACAGTAATGTAGCCGTGTAATATGAGTAATATCCTAATAACGTGTGATTTTATTGTCATTTCTTTGGTGGGAAGTCATGTCTTAAAAAAGCCACTTGAATATAAGTGGAGGCAAATATCTGCTCTTTGACTCTGAATCTCAAACAGTGATTGAGGCTCCTGTTAGTTTGACCAACTTGAAACTCTGATCACATCAAAACAATGAGCTAAAGTGCTTCAGTGTTTTGACACCAACAGGATAAAAACATCAGGATTGAGCTGCACAGAGACATGAAGTGTCTGAACAGGAAAACTGTTTTAGTTAAAGGAAAACTGCCTCTTTAAGTTTGCAGCTCAGCTTTTAATAAATGAACACCCTGCAGCTCCTCTGTTTGATGCACATCCTCAGAAACTTAAAATAACCCAACCCCAGCCTGAGAGATTAGATCAGGAAATTGGCAGAAATCACTTCTGGTCAAAGTGATGAAAGCTGCGCAGAAAATTTCTGCAAAATCAATCTTTGAAGTCCAGATCCAAACACGGCGTCGGAGTCACTGATGTGGGTAAAGAAAATGGTGCTAATGAGCCCAGGGAGTCAAATAAAGTCAGACTGGGGCTCCGCCGTGACCTTTGACCTCTGTTTAATGAGGAAGAAATGCTCATAAAGCACGTAGACGGACGCCCTTGCTGCTTGGACGTGAACCAGCTCATTAGGAGTCGTTATGGAAGTAGTGTTTTTGATATTTCAGTAAATGGAGGTAAAAGTGACCCAATCACCCTGATGGAGATTAAAACGAGTTTTCATTAGAGGAGTGGAGGCTGTTTCACACCTCACACTGAGGATTTATTCTCTGAGAGGAAGATGAAGCTGCTGTAGCCAAGATTTCATCAGATCTAATGGAAGATTTTCAATCATTGGAGACGTCAAATAAACGTAAAACTCTGTGACGTGTGTTTCATGAGACCAGCTAAAGTAAAAGTTGTGTTTCTGTCTTTTAATGTGTCTAATATAGAGCTGGGCAATTAATCACAAATGAGATTAAATCGCAGTCTGACCTGTTTTTAATATTCTAATGGCAGATGGTGCAATATTTCTTTATACTTGAATCATGTCAGAATGCCAATTAACTTTTTATCTCAAACAAAGAGCCAAACTGTTGAAAACTCTATCTGCAAGAGCCACCATTTAAGTGGTAAATATGGGTGAATACAGCAAAGAATAGTAATAAAATTAGTCTAAGGTGGAAAAAATTGCCCAAAAGCAACAAAAAAAATAGCAAGAAATTGGGGGGAAAAAACTCCAAAAATAGTCAGAAAGTTGCAAAAATGGTGAAAACAGTGATGGAAAATGGGGGAAAGTGACTAAAATGGCTGGAAGCAACATACAAATAGCAAAAATGTTGATATGAAACTTTTAAAAAAAAAGTAGGAAGGTTGCAAAAATGCTCCAAAAGTTGCAAAAAAGGAGTGAAAAGAGGTTAAAATGGGTAAAAGCAACAAAAACTTGCAAAAGAAAACTTGAATAATAAACAGAAGGCAGCAGAAATGGTGAAAAAGTTACAATAAATGATAAATAGTGGTAAAAATGGCCAAAAGCAACAAAAAAATAGAAAGATGATGGGGAGAAAACTTGAGAATAGTCAGAAGGTGGAAAAAATGGTGAAAAAAGTGAAAAAATTGGGGAAAAGGGATGAAATTGGCACAAGGCAACATAAAGATAGCAAAAGTGTTGATATGAAACTTTAAAAAAAAGTAGGAAGGTTGCAAAAATGTTCAAAAAGTGGCAAAAAAAAGGAGTGAAAAGATGTTAAAATGGGTCAAATTGACAAGAAAATTGTAGAAAACTTGAAATAAAGTCAGAAGGTAGTCAGCAAAAATGATGAAAAGGGAACAATAAACAGTGAATATTGGTAAAAATGGCCAATGGCAACAAAAAATAGGAAGTTTATGGGGGGAAAAGTTGCATTAATGGTGGAAAAAGTGACAGAAAATGGGAAAAAGTGGCTCTTTCGTTATGAACTGTGAAACATGGTGTTTAAGTCAGAATGAGCCACAAAATACTTTGAAGTGTGTTGATTGATGGTTGGTTGATAAGTTGTCTAAATATTGACCTTTGTTTTTATGATTCGTGAGTTTAATTCACCCAAACGCCTGTTTAGTGCCCGTTTAGCGCCGTCCCCATAACTGGCTCCATCGCCAGCTCCCATCTGTGGATCCAACTCTCCGTGGACCAGTTCTCGCGAGTCGGAAGCGTCTCCGATGGGAACTGAATGTGCAATTTCTCACAGATCGATGTAATCCTCTGTGCTTTGTTGCAGCGGGCCTAAAATAGAAGCAGACATTGAGTTTCTGTGGAGCGCGCTCATTGTCTCAGTGTGTAGTATAAAGGTGAAACACAATAAAAGCTCAGATCTGAGCGTGTTGCACATTTCCCTCTAACAGCTCCACAAAGTATTCACACAGGCAGCGCTGAGATTACCTCTTTTCATGTCTCCCACAGGTCTGCACACACTAAAAGCTCGTCTGCTCGCCGTCTGCTTTATTGAGTACTCTGTATTCCCAGAATTCAATATCAGCATATGTGTGTGTGAGTGTGTGTGTGTGTGTGTCACGCTGCTCGTGCTTATCGCTGCGCACAGGGAGGGAAACGCTGGTGCAGCCTGGCAGGAAGATGACAGTGTGGAAAAACTGATTAGTCATTTTGTGTGCTTGTTATGATGATACTTGATTGCGATGATTGCAGACATAAGGCCCCGTGGGTCGACCGTGCTGCAGGCTGCGGCCGCCGTTCATCAGCGGATTAATCCGTCAGTGTCTCACGCCCAAGGTCAAGCCTGTATGTTTGGCCTTTTGGCTGCAGAGCAACTCAAACATTTGATTATCAAAGCTGCAGTGAAGTAAAAAAACAGAGTGTGGTGTTTCTGCAGAACATGCAGAGTGATGCACGCTCTTCTGTGTTTGTGACTAATCCTCATCGATCCATAACTGAGCTGCTCAGAGCTCTGGAAGGTTTTCAGAAAAAAGGTTTTGCTTGTTGTTCAGTGATATGAATCTAAACCAGCAGCTAAGCTGTGAGTCAAATAAATTCTGCCTCTTTTTGTTTGTGCAGGGAAACAAACACCTGTAGGAAAGATCTGAACGGACGGTAAAAAAAATGGCCAATGGCAACAAAAAATAGAAAGATAATGGGGAGAAAACTTGAGAATAGTCAGAAGGTGGAAAAAAAGGGAGAAAAAAGTGACAAAAATTGGGGAAAAGGGATGAAATTGGCATAAGGCAACATAAAGATAGCAATTGTGTTGATATGAAACTTTACAAATTGTAGGAAGGTTGCAAAAATGTTCCAAAAGTGGCAAAAAAAAGGAGTGAAAAGAGGTTTAAATGGGTAAAATTGACAAGAAAGTTGTAGAAAACTTGAAAAATAGTCAGAAGGTAGTCAGCAAAAATGATAAAAAGGGAACTATAGACAGTGGATATTGGTAAAAAATGGTCAATGGCAACAAAAAAATAGAAAGTTAATGGGGAGAAAACTTGCAAAAATGGTGGAAAAAGTGACAGAAAATGGGAAAAAGTGGCTGTTTCGTTATGAACGGTGAAACATGCAGCAGCACAGACTTTTTTAAATATGAAACGTCAGCTGTGAATCAATACTGAAGGACTCAAACCTGCTGTTATCAGGGTTGGGCAGAGTGACGTGCAGCGTGAAAGAGCGGTGACAGTGAGTGGGGCATAGCACGCATTATATTGTGTTTTATTTAACTCTTTCAGGGTTAAAGGCAGCTGCCTCCAGATCTGTCAGAACGGTCTTTCCATTTGTATTTCACATTCTTCTTCTAGCACTGTATGATTTCATGACCTGACATTAATTTTGAAACAGTCATAGTTTACTTTCACCGTAAAGCGTTGATTAAAGTTTGCTTTGCTTCCTGCAGTAATCGCCCTTTTTCTCTTTCCAAAGTAGACCGTCTTCTCTAAATGCATTGATCTTCTTCTAGAAATGTCTCTTAATATTTATTTTCATTGATTCACGTCTCTAGAAAAAGATTATTTAAGCCTACAAAAAAGGCAAAACGCAGGAGGAGGACAAACTCTGCTTCCACTCTCTCTTTGGCTCTGGTGCGCAGGAGCAGGCGCAGGAGCAGGAGCAGATTTCATAAATATCTTGTCATATTATTAAGTCGAAGTGGGAAACTTAAATGGTTGAACCTCTTTGCAAGAGCACATCATTAAAAAGTCTCACGCAAACTATCATGACTCGTGTGTTTGTTTCGAAAGTGAAAGTAGATCAGATCTTACTTTTAAACTCTACTTTTCTTTCTTCAGCGCTGTTGTTTGAAACGTGACAGAAATCGAACTGAGACATGTCTGCAAACGTAACCTGGCTCTTCATTTTATTGATAGACTCTCAGGTTTGAACAGATCACTTCAGAATAACTGCTGCATGTGGACAGGAATCAACATTAGCACAAACACATTAGTGACTGTTTTAGCCTTAAGCCTGTGCTCTATCTCTCTCCTGTTTATCTTTAGTCTGCTCTCCTGTCCCTTTTCTGTCTGATGGTCCAGCTCCTTTTTCTACCATTTCTACGAAATAAATCAGAAATTAATTTCAGCTGAGAAAACAAAGATCTCTCTTCTCATTTGTCAGCTGGTTTAGTGTTGTCTTAGAGACTTTAATCGTAAATCAATCTGGTTTAGTCCGAATGTAGCTTCTTTTATTTGCTGTCTATGATTTGAAATTTGCTGAAGCATGTATTTATCCTGCACATTTAGGAAAAACTGATTCATATTCTGATGCAGCTCTAACATTATTGGCTCCTAATTGCATTTGATTCTGCAAAAATGGTGAATTTAAGCGTTTCACTGTAGATTTTTTGACTGAAACATCTCAGTGGTTAATGGAAACAAGCATCAGGTGCAGGACTGAACGAAGGCTGACGCTGCAGAGAATAAAGTCTGTCGTGCAGCTCCACTGTACTTGATACGTGTGGTCACATGTCTCTGGACTCTGGCTCTGAATAAAACATGATATTGACCCAGCGGTCGGAGCAGAGTGATGGAGTACCAAATAACTTCCCTCTGCTTCCATTATCTCCACGTGGCCCGCCAGTTTCCGAGGGCGCAAAATTAATCAGCCGAGCTCATTCAGCTCAGCTAATTATAGACGGAGAGCTGAGCCCAGAGTCACCGCTCCTGACTTAAGGATTTCTGCTTTAGTGTAAACGCTCTGTAATGCCGCCGGCGCCTCCTCGTACCAGGAGGTGTTACCTTCGAACAAATGAATGCCTGACTTATTCCCTGCGGTCTTTATTCTCATGCAAAAAATCCAGGCCAGAGCAAACGATCCATGCATCGGGCTGCTATTCTATCTTTCTTGCCCCAGCTGGCCTTGACTAAGTCCATTTCCATTATCCCGCCCATTGATTCGCTTCAGCGCCTTTCTCGTGGCGGTTGCTGTTAATGTAATTGAGCGAGGTATTTTTTCTTGGCATGAGTTCTCTCACATTCAGTTTCTCTCTCTCTCTCTCTCTTTCTGCCAGATGTTGCCAGAGCCATCGAGCTGCTGGAGAAGCTGCAGGAGTCGGGAGACGTGCCCGGTCACAAGCTCCAGTCTCTGAAGAAGGTTCTTCAGAGCGAGTTCTGCACGGCCATCAGAGAGGTGAGTCCAAGTCAGGGCCCGACAACAAGACGACTCAGGGCTCCTCTTTGTTTTTCTTCTCTTTCGTTCCTTTGGTCCGGTTGTTTCTTTTCGCCGTGACCTTTCTCAGCCTCGCTCTCCAGCGTTAGGAACTCACCGCTGAGCCGCTGTCGGGTCAGGTGTTGCTCTCTCACCTGTTCGGTCGTTGCTGCTGTGTTTTCTCACTGAAAGTTTGAAAACAACTGAGTCTGTTTGTTGACTGAACTCCTGACAAACCACAATTCACAATTTGATCCTGATGACCAGTGTTTACATCCCAAAAACTGAAATCTAAGCAACTCATTGCTTCTTATATTTATCAAAAAATATATCTTTTGACTTGATACAAGCCGCATTAATGGGACCAGCCCATAAAAACATCTTAAATCAAGTTATTAAACCCTTATTCTGACTGCTCATAGAGTCATAGTTTTGTCTCCCCTTTTTAGTGAAGATGTTTCCAACAAATTCATACATTTACTAATAAATCATTTGTAATTTATGGTATGATAGACCTTGTTTACATTAATTTATACCTATTTTTTGAGCAGGAAAAAGCAGAAATTTTATTTTTTTTCCACTAAGGTTATTATCAGAGGTGCAAATGTTGATGTAATATCACAGACAGGTTTATGTCAAAGTGTTTTTTTTTAATATACATTTCAGTTTTTTAATGGCAGCAAGGTACTATAATTTTTTTACAAATATAATTTAATAAAAATAGTCATAATGAATCTTACACGCAAATATAACAGCATGGAACCAACCATTTTGTACCCATTACATTCATTTTTTGCATAGTTTAACTTCCATTTGCACTCTTCCTTCCATACATTTGCATTGGTGCATATTTCATTATTATTATTATTATTTTTTATTCTATTTTTTGCTGCACTATCTAGTTCTTGTATACTTGTATATTTTGTTTTCATTAATACCTCTATTTGTTTCTCTCGGATATTTTTTAAAATATTTATTGTATCGTCTGCATGTTTTGGTGGACGGCAAATGAAGAATTTCATTGTACAGAGAAACACAATTCTTCACCATATTCATATGACAGTAAACTCTTGGAATCTTGAATCCATGTAATTTTAAAGCAAATCTACGAAAGAAAACCACATTTAAGAAAAAAATAACTTTTCAAATCTTCAGAGAAACATTCTGTGCTTGTACTGAAAACACAAACCTACACTAATAGCACATCGGGACAGCTTTTGGCTCTGTTCATTCATTCTCCATTCATTTCAATGGGCCAAAAATTGGGGAAAATTCAGAATATTTTAAAAAGTGCAAAAGTCAGGGATTAACCTTTTACAGGCACGCAATTACTTATCATTCTGAACATTTTACTGGTTGAATTAGATTCCAGGTACAATTTGAGGTTTACGTAGGGGTCACTTGTATCATGGAGTTTGGTTTTTGTTCCTCGTTGGGATAGTTTACCTGTGGTGCACATTCAGGGAACATGCACCGTATCATTTGTTTGTATTCAGGGCATGACGAGGGCTGGGGGATGTATTGAATATACTCAATTTATCAATTTATTTAGTATAAATAGTCAGGTAAATGTTGTAATTGTTCAGTATATAATTCTCTTTGTAGTTGCGTTTCTTTACGCTCAGGACCACATTTTCAAAATTTCATAAATATGATACATTCAGTCAGATTAATTCACCTGAATGAAATATTTTACAGGAACTAAAAGTATGTAGCTATAGAGAGTGTGTGGAATTATAGGTTTCTTAAACTTAACCTGATTTTGGCTGCAAATTTAATAAAATTGACTCAAAGAACTGGTTGAATCATTATATTGGTGTCATTTTATTAATTGAAGGGTTGAATTGAACATTTAATACGGTGATTTACAAGAGATATAAAAATATAAAGACATATATCATGTATCGTGTATGTTCCAATAGCCCTAATTAATACGTAATGACCCTTTAAATGCATCAAACCTCACTTGTGTACAGAGAGAGGGTGTTTTCTCTGCAGCATGTTGTTCTTTGTGCATGTTTTGTTCTAATTTTGCACACAATCCTTCGCTGAGTCAAAGCCTGTGTTTGTGTTTCGTGTTTTTTTTTTTTAAGCGTGTTTCTTTAAGCTGCTGCAGCGTTACACCGCTCCAACACGACTGCAGCTTAATGAGAAGCTCCGATTGTTGCTCCTCCCTGTCGCTGCTGGGGCTGAACAGCTGGACTCAAAGGTGCATCGAGTTTTTCAGCTGCATGAAATATTCACACAGGACGGAGAGCAGAGGCGTGAAACAAAGAGCAGCGTTAATAAGCTGCTTCCTCTGAGCTTTAATGAAGTTCATGATTTTAAATTTAGCTCCAATCTCAGTCTACAAAGGAGGAATTTGTCTTGTTTCACTGGTCGTGTTGAAACGCTTTCACAGCCGCCCACTCCTCCGTCATCCTCGCACCATTCATCAGGAGGACAAAGCAAACAAGAGCAGTCACTCTACATGACACCGGGACACGGGCGGGTAACCACGGCGCCAGATTCAGCTCCGTCCTGTCTGTCCTGATTTATCCCCGAGGAGCGTATTTGTTAAACAAACAGTTTGAGGAGCAGGTAAACAGATGACAGGTGCTACAACGGCCCCCGTGTTTGAAGACAAATGAAGTCAGCGTGTGAATTGTTCAGGAATTAACGGCCGACACTTGACAGACTTCATTATTGTGACGGAGAGAAGCTTGAATCTGTTTTCTCCCTGAGCTTTGTCATGAACATAAAAGAATTCAAAAAATCTAACATTTAAAGAAACATGAGGAACTGAAGGATTTTAAGGTCGTCTCAGGTTTAACAAACTCACTTTTTGTCAAGTCACAGCTTCTGTTGCCTTCATTTGTCATGTGACTGCATCAGTGCTACAAGGAAAAAGATAACAGTGAAGTTTCAACATCAGTTATGAAATCTCTTAGAAAATAGGATGATTGTTCTGGTCGAGCTCTCGTATCTTGGTCACCGCTTTAGAAAGATGAAGTGGGCGCTTATCAGGCCTGGAATGAAGAAGTACCGAATGTATACGCACACAATGGGAAAGTCTGAAATGTGTGAGTGCAGAATGTGTAAGTGCTGCATAAATGTGTATGTGTGGAATGTATAAGAAAAGAATTCATGAGCTCGGAATGAATGCATAAGTGCAGAATGCGTAGGCACAGAATGTGTAAGTGCGGAAGGAGTAAATTGGGATTGTGTAAGTGCAGATAATGTAAGTGGGGATTGTGTAAATGCAGAATGTTAAAGTTGGGGCTGTGTAAGTGCAGAATGTTTAAGTGTGGATTGCGTAAGCACAGAATTTGTGTGTAAAATGTGTTAGCGGAGATTGCCGATTTGCAGAATGTGTAAGTGCAGGTTGTGTAAGTGCAGATTGCCTTTGCACAGAATTTGCATGTGTAAAATGTGTAATTGGAGATCGCTGATTTGCAGAATTTTAAGTGCAGGTTGTGTAAGTGGAAATTGCGTATGTGCAAAATGTGTAAGTGCAAAATGTGTAAGTGCAGAATGCGTAAGCTCGGAACGTGTTAGAGCAGTGTGTGCTAAGCGCAGAATGCGTCGAACCCAGATTGTTAAATGTGTAAGTGCGGAATGTGTAAGAGTGGATTGCACAAGTGCAGAATGTGTAAATGCAGGATGCGTTAGACGGAAATAAATACGTTAGTCTGGAATGACTAAGTGCAGAAAAGGTAGTTTCAGAATGTGAAAGCGTAGAATGTGTAAGTGCAGTGACACGCTGTCATTAGTCTGGGTCTGTGGATAAAACAGCAGAAGGAAACAGAGTCATGAATGAAGCTGTTCCAGTTTCAAAAACAGCCAAGACTCAGTTTGTGACGTTTGTAGAAAAACAGGAAGGAGTTGTATCGTTATCGTAAATCACAAAGGCATTCTGGGTACACCTTTAAAACTGTAGCTTTAAGTTTCCCTTGTAATACTGCCACCTACTGGACTTTAGTGTTAGATTTCACTTAAAACAATGATATAATAACTTTAAAAAAATGATTTAAGTAACTGTTACTCCAGAAAAACCGGTGACGGAGCATTTAGAGTCAAGAAATGGAGATAAATAAGTGTCTGAAAACAGCCCTGTTCAGGATTTTATCATCACTGTGGATTATTTCTGTCCTCGTCATTTCTACATCTTTTCAGCCGGTTTCTCAGAATAACCCTGAAAAGTTCAACAGCATCAGCGACGGCGGCAATTAGCAGAAAAACAGAGCAACACATAAGGTTCCCTGGCATCATGGAGAAAGGAGAAAGCTCCTCTCTGCTCCTCTCTGCTCCTCTCTGCTCCTTTCCCAGCGTCCAGCTCGGCTCTGGCACATCCTGACACCAACTGGCTGACGGCGTTGCCAAACACCGGCGCTCAAAGCCAACGTTTCTCTGAAAGCTCTTAAAGAGGCCTCAGCAGCATCTACAGTCACAGACTCAGGGAGCCAATCAGAGCGCAGCTTCTTCCAGAGCAGGTCGTCAGAGGAAAAGTGTGGATTCTAACGATTATTACAGATTGAGAGCGGTGAAGGAGTTTTTCTTCTTCTTCATCTG